>VXAY01005793.1:488778-568514 GCA_013399855.1 Oxyruncus cristatus | reverse complement strand
GCCCCCCGCCCCTGCGCCCGCCGCCGGCAGCGGGGAGGGCCCGCAGCGCAGGCCCGGTCCCAGGCTCGGCTGCCAAGCAGTCCCAGCCCCTTCCCGCAGAAATGGTGGTGCCTCCCACGCAGGAGCGAGATCCCACGGTGTGCTCGCTTGGGTTTTCCAGCTCCCGCCGGGAGCCGCGGCCCGGGAGCCGCGGGGGTGAACTCTGGACACCTCGTTGTTTTTCCTCCTCGCCTCGTGACTTTTATGGCCTGTCACGGAGGGAAGGCAGAGGAACGCAAGGCGAGATCCCGGCTCGCTTCCTGCCTCCTTCCCGCGGTCCCGGCCGCTGCAGCAGCTCCGATGGCAACCCCAGCGCCCCAGACAACCTGCTGGGGGGGATTCCGAGCTCCCACGGCTCACTCCTGATCCGTCCTACTTCCAACACCCATGTTTGTCCTTGCGCTTGATGCTTCGTGTATTCCGAGATGTTGGCCAAAACCTGGATCAAACCTGGTAGGGATTACAGGGTCAGAGACCAAGATCTGACCTCAGCTCATTGGTGTTAACTTGTTGCAGACTGGATGTGGATGCTTCTCCTTGAGAAGCCTCTTCCTCTGGGACCAAGCCACATCTGTAACGAGTAGTTGGAAGTTTTGTGACCTGATTCTCTGGTGTTTTGGAGTTTCTCATAACCTAAATGACTTGGAGATGGCTTGGATAGGGGCAGAGTCCTTTTAAAGGCTTGCACAGGGGAGAGGTGGCTTGGTTTGGAGGAATAATGTATGGGTGACCCAGATTTCAGAACTGCTCCTGAATTGGGTGAGCAGGAGGTATCTGTAAATCAGAGTTGAAGTTGTACCAAATCTGAATTCTTCTTAATTCTTTGTTAATGTTGGGAGCAGCTCCTGTCCTGCCTGCACAGCTGCCCGGCAGTCTGGGTAGATCTCAGTGGAGTTATGTGGTCTAGTCACTAGTGACAGCAGGGCCTGAGGTCGGTGCTCCCGCTGTCTGAAACAGTGGGACACAAATACTTCCTCTGGGAACCTCTTGTGCATCCTGATAGATTTTGCCGGTAGGGGTCTGTTCCCCAGGCCTTTTTTTTTTTAATTATTATTTAATATTGCTGTCTTTAGAGGGATGTTCTTGCTCTTGTTCTGTTGAGTCTTATCCTTTCGTACGGTTCACTTGTTTCAAGTGCTTTCTATCAGGAAAGAGCCAAATTATGTTATAGTTTTTTTTTAACTTTTTAATGTAATCTACTTTGGAGTCTGGTTTAAAGTGGACTGTTTTATTTAATTAGTTTGTATTCATGTAAATTACGTTCAGTCTCAGTGGTTATTCCAGGCAAAATTTAAGAAACAGCCTGCAAGAGATTTCAAATTCATAATTGGAATCACATTTTTTTTCCAAGGATGTTTGATTTTAAGAGTTACTGTGCTTTCTGTCATCCGGTATCTTTCCAGCTTGATGTTGTTTACTTAGTTACTGTTTAGTTAAATTATCCATAGCCAGTTTATTTCAGTAGTCATGCCTGGGAAGTTTTGCAATTCCTTTGCAGCTCCTCACTGAACTCCTACCGAATCTTTTAATGAAGTACTTAGAAGTGACTTCAGTGCAAATGTAGTTGTGCTCTATTGTTTTGGCACTTGGGCTGTACAGAGAGGAATTACTTCCCTGCTTCATGAGGTGATCACACAGTTGGTGTTCGTATCATCAGCCATTTGGGGGCAGATGCCTTAACCTGACCCCAGCACGTATTTACATTCCCAGCTGGTTATCACTGCATCGAATCCAGAATTCTACTAGAAAAGTAGCCAGTCTTGATTTCAAGATATCAAGCGATAGACTGCACTGGTTCCTCAGGTAAATTATTCCAATGGCTGATTACCCTCTCTAATTTCTTATCTCAATCTGTTCCGGCCGCAAAGTCTTGCTACAAGTTTTTGTGTCAGATTACAGAGCCTGCTGCTGCCAGCATGACACGTTCCAGCAGAAAGATGGCCTGTTAGCTGCGTTAAGCTCTTCCTTTTGGGGAGAGGCAGTCATGGAGCTGGAGTCAGGGTGATCAGTTGGCTGAGTGTGTGGACAGGACTTCCAGAAAAATGTGATTGAATAACTCGTGTTGCTTGGAGTTTGCCTTCACGTGATGAGTAATCCAGCATAACAACAGGCTGCTGTTGAAGGAACGATCCAGTTCTCACCCAGTCCTGACTGCAAGCTCCTGGTGCTTCTCTTGGATCGGATCTAGTGACCAAGAGGCCTCAAATCAGTCCAATCACTGCTCCAACTGAAAATTAACCCCCTTTCAAAATAAAAAATGACTTTTGGATCTGAGGTGGGATCGGGTTGTCTTGTGGCCAGACAGTACTAGGATTGCTGCGGAAGTGTAGCATGAGAAACATGGAGGGACCACCTCTTTCAACAGCAGCCGCCCTGCCTGTGCTGGATTAGATGCCAGAGGGAAACACATGTTTAGTTCCTACGTTTTTGTGCTCAGATAAACAGGCAGTGGTTGCACAAATCCTCTCAGCTGGCGCTGCTGTTGAAAGAAGCCGTCATGACTACCTGCTGTCATCCATGCTGGTTCCCTGCTCTGGTTTGTTGTGAGACCACACATACACCTGTACCACCAGGAGAGACAGGGCAGTGTGGGGGTGGGAACGAGAAGTGCAGAGGATGGAACTCCTTTTAGCAAGCTGAAGAGTGTGTGAAACTAACACTTGAGATACAGGAGTTGTCACAAGCACACCTTACCTTAAATCTTGATGGAAGCTAATGTGTTTTTTCACCTCCCCTTTGCAGCAGATGTATGAGAGCAGCTGCCCTGATTTACTCAGTAGTGAAGGTTAACTCTGACATGTGCCTTGGGAGAACTGGGTTTAGCTAGTACTGGATTTCGGTCAGCTGCATTGATGTCTTTGGTCAAGAAGCATGTGTTGCAGTTTGACTTTGTGTGTGGGAAAGAGTGTTTAATGTAGGAAGAAGGTCTGTGCCTTGTCTGTGACACACTGGTACCTGTGAAGGGTTCATCAGCGCAGAAAAGTTTCAAAGCAATGCATTCTAGATATGAAGTTCTTGGTGCTGTTCAGTGCTGAGCTAGGTGGGGTGCACTTTTGGGAAAGCTTCATTAATCTTATCTCTTTTGTTAACAAGTGACTCCAACTTTTTTGCTCTCACAGTGGGATTAGTTTGCTGAGACAAAATCCATTCCCCATCTCTTCTTCTGAACACCTTTCCTTCAAGTGTCATGCAGAGCTCTGCAGGGGATGAGGAACTGAGCAGTTGGTTATTCCTTGCTTTGAGTCAGTCAGTCTTCCTCATGGTTTGGGGCTTGGATTAAAAGTGAGATGAAGTCAAAGAAGAAATTCCCATGACTTCAGTACAAGTTCAGGGCAAGGTCAAGGGGAGGACTATTGGTTTTGATAGTGGGAAAAGTTTAGAAGGGGGAAGGAAGGTGATTACCATGACATGTGTACAAATGTACGTAGATAAACAGACATACGTATGTAAATGTATACCAAATAGAGGGTGTTCTGATGCTAGGAGAGGTTGAGGAGTGACTGTAGAAACTGTAATTGGATAGTACACAAGGAGTGAACTGAGGTGGGAGGAAGCACATGAACCTGCTGCTCAGAAAATTCTGCATTAAGGCAGAGCTGGCCATAAATTAGCTTCCTGAAAACATCCCCTATTTGCATTGTCACAGAGAAGTGTGTGACATTTAAACATCAAACCACCTCTTCGTAACCTCACATTGAACATCCAGCTGCAGGCAGGGGCCTCAGTGTGTGAGGTCCATCGCCCGTGGCCTCGCTGGTGCTCAGAGTACATTTAGTTCCTGTGTACATTTAGTTCCACTGATTGCACACAAAAATTCCCAAATCTTTACCTGGGTCACGCTGAGGTGGTGCTCAGTGGGATCCACAAGCTTGGTGGCCCCCTGCGTGTGCCACCCATGGGCAGAGCAGAGTTGGACCCTGGTGAGCAGACGCAGCCTTGCAGAGGGTGTGACTGGAGGAGAGGTGAGGAACGGCTCCTGCTTCGACAAATCCAGCAGTAGGGTTTGTAAATCCAAAATACACCCCTCTGGAGGGAAGGGGATTAGGATTCTGGTCATATTAGGGCATGATTTGTTCAGACTGTAGGAGCCCAGGGATAATCAGGGGGTACAAGCAGACCTGTAACCAGCTGGATATGGTCCTTGTTCACAGCTGCCAGGGGGTGGCTGCCATGGCTACACTTTCATAGTCACTTAATAATAGAAATAGATGCCCAGAGCATCTATTATGTTAAACTAACACAAATGCCACTAGTGGGAGGAAAAGAAGATGCTCTGCCCACAGTCTTGCTGGGCAGCTACAAAAAATAAGGCTGTGTAAGCTGTATGGTATGTGTGCTTTACACTCACAAAATTTGTGGGTGTAATGATCAAAAGTGCCTACATATAGACTTTGAATAGCATAAATCTTAACTAGGCCCTTATATCTTCACTACAGATTCCTGTCCTGTGAGGAGGAACTGGTGGAGACTTGGTAAAGTACATGGGTAAGATTTGCTGGTATAGCCCATTTTACAGGAGAAGGAAGGATGCCATAGCCATGCCAGTGCCTAGCAAAGCTCTGATACTGTAGCTGTGTCTGGACTCCAGGCAAAATCCTTTTGGCATGGACTAAGCCTGAGCTTAGGTGCAGAAATTCTGCTCTAGGTATTCCATAGTGCACGTGTCCAAGGATAAGTCCAGACCTATGAATTGTAATCTGGCCATAACATTTGAGTTCATCTCCTTTCTGAGGTACTCTGGTTTTACAGGTGAGCCAGGCTGATAGTGAAGTTGAGAAGGTAGTGTGTGTATCTGTTTTCCCAGTGTTGCTGGATTTATAGAAGAGATGTTTTGAGTATGCTGCCAGCTCTGCAGGACAGGGACAGTGTCTCAGTGCACAGTATTTAGAACAGTGAGGGTTTGGTCCTGATTGTTGGTATTGCAGATGGCTCAAATAAGTCTTCTTGATGTTTGTTGCTTCTCTGCATCCCTCTTTTTCTGTGACTCACCTTGCACATGAAGATATTTCAGGCTGGAGTCTGGGTACAATACAGCTGATAGATCTTGTGGGTGTTTTTAGAATGATGCACTTCTCTCTCCCTTCTCTACCTCTCCCTATAGAATATCCTGAGTTGGAAGGGACCCACAAGGATCACCAAAGTCCAGCTCCTGGGAAAAGTGTTTTCTCCTGGAAAGCCATGTTCCATGTACAGGCAAGCAGAAGCTCAGGATGGGCAGTGGGAGTAGCGCTGAAAATGCTGCAGTGCAACACACAACCCTGTCAAGACTTTGTGCTGTGACAAACCCTGAGGCAGAGAAAGGATGCTATGGGGAAAGACAGGCAAAGAGAAGTGGGACTGTCCCTGTTTTTATAGCAAATTATGGGTTGTGGTGTGTTTTCTTAAATGTGCAAGTTGCTGGGGAAGATGGGTTTACCTCTCAAGTCATCCAGTAATTTCTTAGTAACAACTGGTGCTGTGTGAAGTATGGGAAATACATTACTGCACTGCTGCTCTCTTCCTCATCCCTGGGCACAGCTGGGAAGAGGGGATGTGCTGTCAGTGTGCGTGGGGGAGACTGAAAGGGAAGCTCTAAGGTGTCCCTGTAGGCACAGGGTGAACACTGCCTGTTTTGGTGCCATCTGGGAAGTCAGTCTTCCTCTGACATTGCTCCTACAGTTCACTTTGTCTTCCTGCCCCTGCACAATGAGCAAACTGAGCTGTTTCATTTTGGAGAGGTGCAGAGAGAGGAAGATGAGCAATCTGGACATATGCTGGAGCAATGAAATGTGCCTTATCATGGAAGAGCAAGGCCAGGCATGCAAGTTATGTCATTGTAGTGTGTGCTCTGACCAGTCACAAGGGAGGGTCAGGGCCTTAAAAGGCAGCTAAAAATGGTTGTCTGCATGTATAGAAAAGTCATGACGGCTGAGTTGCCCAGTGGGTGTTACCAGATATACCACAGACATTTTTCTTTCATTCCATACCAGCATCATTTTTACCTGTTCATCTGCTGAGTGTGTAATAACAGTGATATCAAAGGCTTGAAAACAGAGTGTAAAAGGGGAGAAATGGATTGACTCTGATAGTCATAGCAGAATGACTTTAAAAGAGAGCAGAGCAAGAAAAGGCGAGATGTGCTGCATTGTGTATGAGATGAAACCTGGCATGATCAAAACTCTCAAGAAGAAAATCTGCCCTGAAGTGTATTATGTTTTGCTAGAAAGTTGCCTTTGAAAAATTAATTTGAAAGGTGGCATTGTACAAAGTTTGATTGTGACCACTGAAAACAGTGAACAAAGTGCATTAAAAGGGGAGAAGAAAGTACTAATGGATGTGGGAGACGAATACAGAAGTGTTGAGATAAATGTGCAAAACCAGGGTTTTGAACAGCAGATACAGTTTTGTGCTTAGGCAAAGCAAGAAATATCCAGTGCTGCATGTCCTAAATTCATAAAATTGATGGAATTGGAGAAAGAGTCTCACCTGAATGGTGACACAGCGAGAAACAGACAGCCGTGAATGTCTGACGTGTATGAGCTTATGAGAGCGGGGCCTTTCTTTGGCTGGGCAGTGAGACCCCCACACTACAAGTGTGATTTCAGAGTAACACTGACCCAGAATGAGCCCCCAAAAAAATTACTGTGTGAAAAAGGTGTCTGTTGTTTGTAGTAAACAACTTTACAACACAAAAGGAAAATATCCTAGTACCCCTCTTGTTATCTTGAAGAGCTTGGAGGCAAAAGACACAGAAGGAAGGAACAGAGTGAGCAGTCGATACATTTTTGTTGGTGAAGGGATTGCTTAAATAAGACTTTGCTTATGGCCACAATCAGATACAGAGTTTATAACAGGGCTTTGCATATTCAGTACACTGAGCAGCCACTCCCTGACTAATCCTCAGAGTATGGCTGTGAGGTAGGAGGGGTCAGAATTACCTCAGCACAGATGACCCTCCGACGGGCAGAAACTGCTGGAAACTGCCAGAATTAGGAACTGGTGCTTCTGCTGGATAAGGTCTGGGGATGAAGGCACAGTTCTTGGTTGCCTTAAGAAATGCCAGGCAACGAGTTACAATCTAAACCCTCTGTAGATCCCTCTTTTAACAAATGGCTGCAGCAGGGAATTGAAGGAAGGAGAGCTCCTAATATCCCAACGTGTGTCTTTCCCTTTTAGCCTGGATTATGTTACTGGTGATAACAGTTACCCTTTGTGGACCCATGGCTTGAAATTGTTTAACTGTTCATAAGCTGTAGCTGTTGGTGGAGGCAAGGCTTAAAACAGCAGGATGCATCCATGTCACCTCCTGTGAGGGTTAGTTCTGATAGAGCAGGAATAGCCAGAAGTTCAGAGTGCTGGGGTGTTGCCCATGTGTGCACCAAAAGCAGCAATGCTGTATGTCCTGCTGTGGGCAGAGCTGTAATTTTCACGTTCCCTGGCACACCTGGAAGAGGAGAGGTGCTGGGTTCAGTAACAGACAGGTAATATTTGTGCTGAAAGTTGTGTTCCTCAAGTGTATCAGTGGCAGAGGGAAGACTTAAGGCCCGTTTTCCAGACAGGAAGGTGTTTAGGAAGAAGACTCCAGAAAGGAGAGCTCTGACTATTTCTTGGGCATGCTCCAGTGACACTCCCGACCTTTCCCCCTTCAAGCCCCTCTGGTGCTCTGATCTTTCTCAAACTACAGTGGTCATACCACATCGTGCTCTTTGCTGTTATATCCAGTGATTTTTTTGAGCACTTTGCCCACTGTGCCAAGTCTGATAAACTTTTTTAGGGGAGTGTGGGCAGTGTCAGAAGGTACAACTGAGAGCCACTTGTGAGGCTGAACTGGAGGATCTCGCTGACCTTGGGAGACATGGGATGTTTACGTGTTTATTTATGCCCCGCTGATCAAAGCCTGTTGTAGGTAATGGGAAAAAGAATGAGCTGAGTCTTGGATTTCATTTACCTGGTGCCTGTAGCTTCCCAGGGGAAGCCTCTCATGGATGCTAAGGTATGCAGCAGTCCAATTAGAATATAGGATGCACGCTTGCGTGGGCTGGTGGACGCGAGGGCACCAAGGACTTTGCATTCCTCAGCTGGAGCTTTTTGTGGCTGTGCCATAAAAGAGGTAAAGGAAATTGTATCGGGTCAGTTTTCCACTATTAGTCACGGTGACTGTTAGGAGTTGAGTTGCCTCATGTTCTAATTTTTCACTGAAGTCATGAGGTGAATTTGAGGCCCACAAACCTTATTTTATTCCTCTGCATTGTCATCTGATAGGGTTGGACCTGGGAGGGGACAGAGAGAGGTGGTTTTACATGCCACAGGGTTGAGGAAAAGGAAGCCATAGGCCAGTCAGGGATGGTCAGAGTTGATGTCTTCAAAGACTCCCAAAGGGCAATCTCAGGATTGTAACTGCTCAGCTAATATCTGAAGAGCCATGGAGCCATCAAGGAGTACTATTTTAGGAGATCTTGAAGGGTGGTGGTGGGAAGCAGACTTTGCCCACTCGTTCATATGCAGAAAAGTGAAAACGGAGGGAGGAAGGAATAAAACACCTGTCATTGTTCCTTGTGCGTTGAAACTCGTTTAAGTACTAGAACGGGAAAAATTTTGTAATTAGTGCATCATAGAAATGCTAGTGATGTTTCTACACTGGTATCAAATCAATGCTTTAAATTAATCCAGACTTGGAGGTGTGCTGCACGTGAAAGTATGTGGGCACAATTTTTGCCCATTGACAAAAAGGGGAAATATTGCTGAAATAGAGAATATCAGTATTGTTGATCTGTGTGTGCAGTTTCTAAATTCTTTGTAAGATTGTACCTGTAGGGCTCTAATTTTTTTTTTTTTTTAATTTATAATATGTTGTGTTAATTACAGTATTAGGAACTAAAGCTAAATCTTAACTACAACATCTAGGAACTGTAATTACTTCTATAAACTTTGAAATAAGGTAGTGGTAATTGGTGAAGCTAGTTATAAAAAGCATTTCATAAGATTGATGTATATCAGTTACGCCATTTAAACCCCTGGTTTATACATCTTTTCATGGGTCATTCTGAAAGACAGGGTCACAAGAATGTCTTCCCCTTGCCTTCCATCGGGAGTGTTTCCATGTTAGACTTTGCAGAGGGCTTCAGGAGGTTTCCAGGGCTTTCCCTAGGATCTCCTTCATGTTGCTACTTGTTTTCAGAGTTGTTCACAGGGGCTGTCTCCTAATTCATCTGTCTGCCATGGAACATCCTCTGAGATCCAGTCCTTTGCTGAAGAGAGAAGGCTGTCTTTGGGTTCATGGGAATGGTAGAGTCAGTGGCAATAACGAGACAAGGAAACATTAAACCATAAAAATAATGGCTTTGGAAATGGTTGTAAATGCGATTTGAATATCCTGCTTCCCCTAGTGCCCGCCTCTCACCTGCAAGGGGAGCAGATGTTTTCTAGCAGAGGGACAGGAGTGTAGAATTTCCGTGCTGTGCTGCTCCTGTTCTGTGTGGGCTGCTGAGGGAGCCCCTGCTCCTGCAATTGAGGTGCTCGGCAGTCACATGTGGAGAGACACCCACGCTAGAGTGTCAGGGACTTACTTGCAGATCCTGGGTGTGGTCTCACCATAACTTAGGTCCAAGTCCAGGTTTCTGCTTCCCTACTTGCCACCCTGTCGCCCAGCCCCCAGTTCTTGTCCACTCCTTTTAGTTGTTGCCACAGGTTGTACATCTGCTCCAGGGTCCCCAGAGCAGGGAGGACATGGACCTGTTGGAGCGAGTCCAGAGGAGGCACCAAGATGATCAGAGGGATGGAGCAGCTCTGCTGGGAGGAAAGGCTGAGAGAGTTGGAATTATGCAGCTGGAAAACAAAAAGGCTTCGGAGTGACCTAACTGCGCCCTTCCAGTACCTGAAGGGGCTACAAGAAAGATGGAAAAGACTATTTGCAAAGGCTGGAGTGACAGGACAAGGGGGAACGGCTTCGAAGTGACAGAAAGGAGGTTCAGATTGGATATTAGGAAGAAATTCTTCCCTGTGAGGGTGGGGAGGCCCTGGCACAGGTTGCCCCGAGAAGCCATGGATGTCCCATCCCT
This sequence comes from Oxyruncus cristatus, assembly GCA_013399855.1. Lineage (NCBI taxonomy): Eukaryota > Metazoa > Chordata > Aves > Passeriformes > Cotingidae > Oxyruncus > Oxyruncus cristatus. The sequence goes on along the minus strand of VXAY01005793.1, from coordinate 558,438 downwards.
GGAAGTGCTGCAGGTCAGGTTGGAACAACCAACACTGAACACTCTGAGCAACCTGGAATAGTGGAAGGTGTCCCTGCCCATGGCAGGGGGGTTGGAACAAGGTGATCTTAAAAGGTCCCTTCCAACCCAGGCCATTCTGTGATTCTGTATGCAGCTACTGCAGGGAGCTGTCATATTTACCTTTATTTATTTATTTATTTCTCCTGTGTCACACCTTTATGGCTGCTCACGTCACTCTGCTCCTGGGTTGTTTTTTTGCCTAGACAGCTCCCTGGGATGGCTCACAAGTGCACTGGCACGAGGTAGATGATGGCAGCAACTTGGATGCATATGAAGTTAGTCTGTTCTAGATTTCAGGGTGCCACATCAAGATTTAATCAAAATTTATTAAGACCTGATTGCAGGTGGTGTTGGATAATTTCTACAGTCAGCAGCAGAAGGAGGTGAAGGAGCTCTGCTTTTATTTTTTTTTTTTTTTTTAAGTAATGGAGCATAAACAAATGAACTTCGCAGAATATCTGCAAATACCTAAATTGGGCCTGCCAAATTTGATTATTCATCTTTGTTAACCAGTTATGTCACAGTATATTTTCCTGCTAGTTTTTTAGTTTCTGGTAGCTCATGTAGCTCACTGCATCAGGCCTAAATACTTTGCACTGTCATCAGTTCCGACTGCTCAAATCCAGAGATAAGGCAGAGAGGGAAGGGGGGGAGTTGCCCTTCCTCTCCTTACTCACAAATTCAGGCTTCATATTAAAAGATTAAGATAAACCTGAGACAGCGAGATCCGATTTTTGAATCATATTTAGTTTTCCAAGCCTGTTCCTCACCCATTAAAGGCCATACATCCATTTTTCTGAATTGTAAGCCAAAATTCTCGCATAACCACATGATTCCAGGGAGAGGGACTGTATGAAAAACGGAAAATATTGGGATGTGCACAATAAATCTATGCCAGTTGGCCATGCAAGTGTTAGACCATGAGTAACAAGTTTTCTGTGTGTTTGCATTAGTACCTTCCTATTCAGCACCCACACAATTCCTGTGGCTTTGGGTGTGTGAAGCTATTTTTCCACGGGGGAGAGGGAAGGGGTCCCCTCTGGTGCTTTCCCACATTTACATTTCTTAAAACATTTTATTTATATCTAATACTTTTCTCTTCCAATAGCAAACTTGTCCCATTGTGCTTGTAGCTTCTTCAATCTGAGGGCACCAATTAAATTTCCAAGAAAGAATGGTTTGTTCCCTGAAAAGCTGGGTTAGGGGAGAGTTGTCCCAAAATCTGTTTTCCCCACACACATCCCTACATCCTTTTTGAATGGACTTTTTTTCCTCTACTTTAGCTGCAGTTTTTAGTATAAAGCTCCATCAGTGTTACAGCATTGCCAAGTATTGTTGATTATGATACAAATAGCATAACATTTTAAAAATAAATCTCGTTACTGGAGTCATAATTAAAACCACTATGGGGTGTTCAGCTGAGGCTGAAAACATGCATTCTGAAGGCACAATCTGAGGGCAAATGTGTGTGTGATTTTGTTGTTGTTGTTGCTATCTCATAGTGTTCTGGCACTGATCTTTTTTTTTACCGTTCCCTCCAGCTGATAGTACAATATTGAAGCCGTGGTGCAGGTTCTGCTGTTGTTATGGCTGATGGCAGCGTGCTGTCACCAGCATGGTATGAGACATGAGTGCAGTTTTGTGGGTATTTTAGGAATTTTTTTGGTTGCATCATCTGCAGCTTTAACATCTGTCCTGTGGGGCTGAAAAGCTACCAGAAATCTTCCTGTTTCCAAGGTTGGCTGTGAAAGAGGTTATATTACATGTTTGCCAAGAAAGTCAGGTGGGTAACTTCAGAGGCCCCCTGTGCAGGGGAGGACAGTTTGTCCCAGTTCAGTTTGCTGGATGTTGCCCCTTGTTATCTGCAGCTCCACTGTGCTCGGAATGGGTACAGGTAACGTGACAACAGCCGTGCTCAGCAATGGTTCCACTGTACAGTCTGGGCAAGGCCAGGCTTTCAAGTGCGTTTCCAAGTCCTTTGATGTTTTAATGGCATTTGCATCTGTCAAAATGGTTTGGTGCAAACATTAGCATTCTTTAGTCTGAGACTCAAAAAACAGCAGCGTGGGATTCTGGCTCACGCTTCTGTAGCGCAGTGAGAGACTGTGAAATCTCTACTTCTGACTGGAGAGTCTCTCCCATGTAGGTCCTGAATCATTCTGCTCAGAGAGGAACTGGGAACTTCTCGACTTTGTAGCAAACATGGCATCTAGGAGTGTGTACAGCATGTTGCTGACACCCATAACTGCATGAAAAAGTCGTAGGGAAGTTATTTGGGAAGTCCTTTTGTGCCCCAGATGTTTTTGCTGGTTGCCTCTCCATCCCCAGGGTTTGTAGAGAGACCTGCACAGAGCAGCTTGCAGTGACTTGGTACATTGCTTTCCCTGTGGGAATTGTGCTATCCACCTAGTGGTGTCAACAGTCTTTCTACTAAGCTCAAGCAGTGAGAATCATAAACTGTTCTTGTTTACTCTCATAGTAGAAGACTGCAGAATATCAAGACTTACCTATTACTTCTATGAATGTAAACTTAAGCTCTGCTTAGATTGGACTGGATTTTTTGCTCTACAGGTCACCCCATTTTATCTTAAGAATGAATCACTTCTGTTGCATCTCTGGGAAGTGCAATGTGCAATCCAAGCCATGTTCTTCACTCGACGTTTGCCAAATGTTCAGTAGCAATTTCCAAGGTGAAATTTTGTTCTGCCCAAAATGAGTTTCTTTGACTTTTTTTTTTTTTTTTGGTAGCATTAAATATTATAATCTACTTAAATGTAGAAAAGTTATCCTTAATTTCTTTTTTTTTCCCCTCAATTAGTGAGTCATTAGATAATTAGCAGTCTCAGTGTATCTTGAGTGAAAGCTGGTGAGATGCTACTGGATGTGTTAAAACTCAGCCAAACTGTACCAGTGTGACTGGGAGGTCTCATTTGCTTTCCTCAAGCTTCAGTAGCAGCTCAGGTGCATCTTCCAGGAGACTGGATGCTATTGGCCAGTTTGTTTTGTTCTCCCCTGCCTAAGACACTTGAGGCAGCTCCTGGTTCCCTGGTTCTACAGCAGTAGACTCTACATTATTTGGGCACGTGCCTTTTAGATCGCCTTACATCCTTTCCTTTAGCAAGCTTCTTCTGCTCTCCATAGAGAGAGTCCTTCTGCAATCCAAAGCTGACTCCATGTAACATTATTTCCCTCCTTCATTCTTATCTCCAGTGCCCTGTGTAATCTCTTCCTGAGCTCAAGAGTTTTGACCCCACTTCTTCACCTCCCTCGATGGGTTGTACAGCGATAGAGCAGCCCAGGGTGGTGCGTGAAGACTGGGGACTGTTCCTTTGCAGAGGGCGTCTCTCATATGGAGGAAACATCCAGCTGAGAAACCTGGTCTAAACATGGCCAGAGTAGCTGTATCAAAATAAAAATTGGGGCTTGTTGCAGGCAAGCTTTGTCTCAGCGCAGTTGCACCAACCCCTTTCCTGGGCGTCTCACCGAGCTCAAATAATGCATGGCCTCCTGGGAGAGAGGGTGCTCTCCTGCACACTGAGCTCTGGATTTTGTAGGAGACAGGCTGGCTCTGAGCTGTTCCCCAGTGATCCAACTCATAGAATCATAGAATGTTAAGTGGTTGGAAGGGACGTTAAAGATCACCTAGTTCCAACCCCTTGCCATGGGCAGGGACACCTTCCACTATCCCAGGTTGCTCAGAGCCTCATCCAACCTGGCCTTGAGCACTTCCAGGAATGGGTCATCCACAGCCTCCCTGGGCAGCCCGTTCCTGTGTCTCACCACCCTCACAGGAAAAAATTTCTTCCTAGTATCAAACCCAAATTTCCCCTCTTTCAACTCCTTTGAAAGTGTACATGAACTGTGTGAGGGAGATGATTAAGCTACGCTGAAACAGCAGGACGAGGCTCTGGGCGGCCTTTTTGCGCTTTGGGTGGGTGTTAGAGCCAACATGGAGCTCTTTCCCACCTCAGCTGCAGCACGTAAAGCTGGCATTGGCATTTCCACTCCAAGCTGTGGCTGTGCCAGCAAGGATATGCTCAAATGATGGACTACTTGGGAAAGCCTTCGTTTTAATATCAGTGTCCTTGCCCACGCCACCCAAAGGTTGTTTTGAATGGCTTTCTCATGGACAGAAGCTCACTGCTGCCTTGAGGTAATAAAGGAGATCCGTGGAGAAGAGCTCGGGATGCACCAAGCAGCTGCCCAGCGGATGCGGAGCGTCCCTGGCTGCCGGAGCAGCTCCATCCCGGCGTCACAGGGCAGGACTTTCTGCGCTGGGAGCGTGTTTGCAGCAGCCTGGGCATGTGGGCTGCCCTGGCGCCTGCGGCAGGGGAGCAGGATGGGGAGTGGGGGTGAGGGCGGCCGGGCGGCTCCTGGCACCGCGCGGGGAGGCTGAGGGTGGCAGAGGGAAAGCTGTGGCTCTCCCCAGTTTTGGAGGAGGAGGATCTCAGGGCTCCACTTGTGTGTAGCCTTGTTTCCTGGCGGGTTGCAGGGCTTGTCTGTGCATGATAGCACTTGTTATTGCTCCTTTCTTGTTTGTTGGAGGAGGGGGGAGGGAAGGTGAGGTACTTTCTATTTAAAACCAGAAGTGTTTGTCATCTCCGTCCCGGTGAATTAACCCACACTGGAAGGAAGTGCAACATTCACGGTGCCTTTTGTAATCTGGGAAAGCTGTGGATGGATGTGTGCATCATTGCAGGAATTGCTTTGTTCCCTCCTGCTTTCACTCCTGTTCTGTTGTGCTTATCTGGCTGCTCTCTGCACTCTTCCCCTCTCCAATTTTGTGCTTCTGACTGCAGTAGGGCCAAGCATTGCCCCTTTGTTTTCACGCTGGCACGTGGCCAGCTGCTCACTCCCATCGTTCCAGCTTGCAGTGGGTTTGTGCACCCAGAGTCACTTACAGGTTAGGTGCCTGTGAGCTGAAGTCTGGCGTTTCCAGGTCCTCTTGGGAGGCTTTATCTCAACAGGGCACATCACCTCATTTCACAGAGCACATGAGGGAATGATGGCAAGCTCAACATCTCATGCAGAGAGAGAGATGTGAAAGATCAGTAAGCCCCAAAAGTGGAAACAGTGAAGTACCTGTGAGAGCTTGTGTAGCCTGGTAGAAGCTGGCAGTTGCTAGATAGTCTCGTGTGCATGTCTGTCATGGTTTTGGCCCTACTGAAAATGCTGATTGAAGGTTTACTGTGGCTCACTGAGCTCCCGGGGGTCTCCTGGGCCCTCCTCTGATGGAGCTGACCTACAGTAGGAGCATAACGTGGCAGAGCTCCATAGGAATTCTCTTCTGGTAATTACTGGGCTCTTGTGTGTAGACTACAGGTGCTGTCATTCTTGTTTTATTATTTCCTCTTCCATCTCCATGAAATCCTTACTCCAGACATCTGCGTCTTTCGCTACAGTGCACCCAGCCTTCAAGCAGGAACTTAACTGTTTCCCTGACTAGATGCTTAAGTCCTCCCCCACTGTCTCTGCAGAAAGTTTGCCTGCTCCTTCTCTTGCTTCACTTCCCAAAGCTTCTCTCTTGCTCTCCCTGAGGTGTGCAAAACACCTGGCAGTAATATGATGAGACAAATCTCATTTGGCAGCTTCCAGTGTTGATGTACTGTGCACCTCCCTCTACCCTGTCTCCCAGTATTATCATGGAACTGCTCCAAATGCAGCTTTAAACTTGTCCTTTCACCTGTCCAAATCCGTTGCAACAGAGCCATGGAAGTGGAAACTGGGGTTTTAAGCTTAATAAGAGGATATAACCCTTAGTAAGGGTTTTAAGCTTAGTACCAGAGTTGTGTACATCAGCAGAGTGAGCAAGACTTCTTCCCCTCAAAGAGTGCGGGCTTGAGTTTGAGGGTCTTACTGTTCAGGCTTCTATGAGCCATCCTGTCTTTAGCAGTAGTAAACCTTCCTTAGCCATCAGCTTGTGTCCAAGACTACCTGAATCCCGAAACAATCTCCCTGCTCCTGGGGAGCCCGTTTTTGGAAACTGTTTGGTGTGACAAGTAGTACTTCTACGGTTGTGTAGCAGGGGAGACTCAGATGAGGTAGCCAGGAATGCTGAGAGCAGTGGAGCACAAGAGCAATCTGATGTGACCGTGGAACCTTTGTTAAAGGAGGGGGTACATTTAGATGTACCTGTTTGGGACATTAAAGTTGATCCTGCCTCGGACAAGGTAGGTGTTCTCAAGTTTATGACCCTGTTGCTTTCTGTGCTCTGCCAAACCCTCTTGTGTCTATGCTGGAGATTCTTCCTGACTGTCCTACGGCTTCCCACAGGTTTGAAAAGACAGTTTGGCAGCACCCGTCTAAGTACAAGTAGTTCAGTGCCAGCTGACAGCAGTAAGATGTGGTGGAAGCCCTGTGGGAACTTCCTGAATGGACATATGTCTTTGAAATATACTGTTTGTTGAAATGATAACTATTTACAACTACTCACCACTTGGAAGGGGAAAATCTAAATTGTGGAAACATCCCAGTTTTGGCCTGGTTTTGCAAGAAAGACTGTATTTTCAATATAAACAAAAATTAAAGATTACGTGAGAAAAAACACGCAGGAACAAGGTTAACTGATGAGTTAACTCAGTTTTTTCCTAATTTTTTTCTTTTTCTTGGAAGAGTTGGGGTTGTTCTGTCTGGAGAAGAGAAGGCTCTGGGTGAGACCTTAGAGCCTGTTCCAGTACATGAGGGGGCTTGTAAAAATGAAGGAAAGTGGCTTTTTACAGGGTTGGTAGTGGTAGGACATGGGGGAATGGTTTTAAACCAAAAGGGGAGAGATTTACATTGGATATTAGGAAGAAATTCTTCCCTGTGGGGGTGGGGAGGCCCTGGCACAGGTTGCCCAGAGAAGCTGTGGCTGCCCCATCCCTGGAAGTGTCCAAGGCCAGGTTGGATGGGGCTCTGAGCAACCTGGGCTAGTGGAAGGTGTCTCTGCCGATGGCAGGGGGGTTGGAAAGCCATCATCCTTAAGGTCCCTTCCAATGCAAGCCATTTTATGATTCTGTGATGACAGTCCCTGTGATTAATGTGTATCTAATGCTCCAGTTCTATCTCCAGAGCACGTGCTCATTGCGTTCAGAGCAGGTGTTTTGTTTCACTTGACGTAAGGGAAAATAGAAGCTAAACCAGCTTTCGGGCCAGGCGTGCCCTGGCCATGGAGCTAACTGGGACAATTAGTTCAGATGTAATTATGCCCTTACTGCTTTTACTTTCTGTGTGGGATCAGAGGTTGTTACTTGTGACTATAGAGCCACTCTCGCACAAGGAAATCACTGTTGATCTCAAAGATTCCTCTTTCAATGCAGAGAATTTCCTTTATCTCTGAGTCTCCCAAGTTAAAATTGTTACACATTACCCCCCAACAGCAGGTGAAACTCTGGACAAGAATGTTAGTCTTAAAACTGTATGGAAATTAGGAATGCCAGAGAGTGAAAAAGTGTATAGATGTGGTTGTCTGTTTTGAGGAAGAATGGGAACCTTCTTTTTTTGCCTGAGCTTTGTGAATGGTTTAGAGCCAGGCCTTGGGGCTTCTTTTGGTCACTAAACAGCTGTCGGGCTTTTACCTGAAGAAACCTGGAATGGTTTCTCTGGCCAAAAGATGCAGAACTATGGATTTGTGTCTGAAAACTTCAACATCTGTAAGATAGGTTGAAGTAGGAGAACACTGAAGATTTATTCAGGGGGAAGTCTGGCTGTGGCTGCACATCGCAGCACATCCTTCAGGGCTAAATTACAAGCTCTGGTATGTCTGCAAGGGGACCCAGCATATGGGAGGCAGCCCAAAGCAGCGATTTCTAGGCCATTTCTGATAAGCAGGGGATAGGGAATAGAGAGGAGAGGCTGGAACACTAGAAAATGTCTCCCAAAGGGAGAAGACAAGCTGTGAGGGTTTGTCTCTTTCTCATGTTTTTTTCAGGTAGGGATTGTGGGTCACAGCATAGGGAGAAGGCAGAAAGATAAAAGTGGTGAATCAGAGTCTTCCGTTCTTTTCACAGACGTATCCCAAATGTACATTCCCTAATGCTTTGTCATGTCTGAACTTCAAATGCAACACTGGATGGGAAATTCCACTGTATCCTTTGGGAAACTGTCCAGCAATCCTGAGATGGCATTTTTCCCCCCCTCCATAAATGATGATACAGTTTCTCTTTGTGGTCTGCAGATATGTCCACACATACCAGAGTTACTCCTCTCAACACAGACTTCAAATATCTTGTGTCTTGTGTCATGTCCTAGTTATTTATTAATCAAATTGTTACATTAGTATGTCTTGTTAATCAGTTTCTGTGATGATTCGCAGTAAGGTCGTGTGTTGCACAGACATACACAGAGATCTGTAAAGAGGCACCAGCTCCAAAGAACAGGCCTTTCCCTGTTGAAATCAGAGAGGTTTTTAAGACTCAACTAGAAGAGGCCCCCCCAAAACTTAATGAACATTCTTGATAATTTTCTTGTTCTCTGAATGCCTTCTGGTATCCCGTTTTGGGTCTGAGATAACTCACCTTTCATAAGTTGCACTGCAGCCATGGCAGAGATCAGCATCTCTCCTCTTTGACCAAAGTCACTTCCTGGAGTTGCATGTAAAACTAAAAAGACACCAGAGGTATTTTTATGGTTTTATAACCAAAATATGGTTTTATTTTGTTGTTACTCATACTGCAAGCTTACATCAGGTGCTTGCCTACTCTCAGTCTTCATGTTTGTTTCCCAACTCTTATCACCCACTAGGTATGTGGGTTGGGTTTTGGTTTTTTTCTCAGCTGCACTAGAACCAGTGAATTAGATTGATTGTATCATTTTGTTGTAATAACAGAAAAATGCATTTCTGTTTAGCAGGATGTGTCACTGATGGAGTCTGAAGAAACCAGTGAGGGAGGCACCACTCCCCCAGGAGCCAGCAGCACCCCTGGGGAAGCTTGGGATTCTACAGCAGTTGGAGGAGGGCACCATGCCACTCACACACCAGCCGAAATGAGCACCAGCCCATCGAGCTCTGCACAGGGAGCAGAGGTCAGCGCTCCTGAGGACTGCCTTTCTGCTCCAGGGAAAGCAGCAGAGATGCTGGGAAGCCCCTCTAACCCTATGCAAAAAATGCCAGCAGGACTGGAACAACTGCAAGGGGATGCAGAGCCTGAAAAGGGACTCTCAGAGTGGGAAGGAGAAATGCCTTTAGAGGAGGGTGGACTGGATTATTCTCTGAAACATAAGCAATTACAGGTAGTTGACCTGGAAAGCAACCAGGACTTCTCTTCTCACAGCACAGTTCAGGATGAGCTGACCCCTGGCAGCCCCATCCTGCAGGCTGTGAACCTCAGCACTGAGTTTTCTCAGTGCCAGGCAGAACTGGCTTTTCATGGCTCAGACCCTCAGGCCCAGCAACCAAAATCTTCTTCGACTGATGCCACTTCCTCTCAGAGAGAGACACCTAAGTGCTTTTTGGTGTGTAAAACTGTTTCAGAGGGACATTATAAGGCTGAACCGTTTCTGGATAACAGCTCCAAGGATTCTCTGCAGGAGGTTGATGGTGCTGCAGAACAGAAGCAAAGCAGCAGAAAGGTGGCACCAGCACCTGATGAACAGCCTACGTCAGAGGAAGCAGTAGGAGACACAGCTAAACCTTACACTTCTGAAGACGTTAAAGAAAGCCTAAGAGCACCCCAGGGTTTGGAAGAGAATACAGAGTCTTTCTCTTCCTATCAGTTGTCTTCCACCTTAACATGTGACAGCCAAGTAAGTTCACTACAAGCAGAAGGAAACATCTCAGCTGGGGAAACAAGGAATACCAGCATGGTCAAAGACCAGGGAACAGTAACAGTTCCTAAAGACAGCTCACCTACTTCCAAATCCTTTCATCTAGAAGATAATCATGGAAAAACAGAGGGGAGACCTGCCCCTTCAGCAGAGAGTGCCTTCCAAGTAAAGAGTACTGCTAAAAGGAGTGAGGAATTGAGTACTTTACAGCATAAGGAGACAGCAGAGGAGGAGGCAGTGTTGGAACTTCAGCAGGAAGAGGAGAAGAAAGAGTGCAAAGAGCAGAATCTGCCAGAAAAAGGAAAATCTTTGGAGCCCAAAGATCAGAAAAACAAACAACAAAATGGGCAAGAACAACTGCAGAGGGAAGAGTTCAGAGTGGAGGAAGAGCTCAAACTAGAGGCTCTATCATCAGCTTTTGGGTCAGAGATGTCTTCTGTTCCCAGGTATAAGGTGGATATGTGTGGTTTGGAGAATGTTTCCTTGGCTGAGCAAAGAGGATCAGCATTTCCTCCTGGGGAACCTGTCTCTGTGGATCCTGGTGAGGATGTGCTGCTGAAAGCTCATGTCACGGAAGCAGGTTCTGGATGTCAGGCACCTGCTGTCAGCCCTCTGTCTTCAAATAACCTGAGCCCAGGGGGTGAAGCTCCACACCCTTGGCATGTCTCTGACCAGTCAGAAGATCCAGAAGACTCTGGCCGCTTTTCCATCGGTGGTCAGGATCTCGGAGAAGCTCACTGGGATGACAAGACAAGACTGGGCAGGGAGAACGAGCACAGTGATGGGCATGGAAAAGCTGTCCAGAGGTTTGATAAAACAGAGGCCCCACTCCATGGAGAAGTGGCAGCACCTTCTGGTGCAGAGAACCCAGAGGCTTCTGCTCCAGCACACCCTTCCTCTGGTACCAGTAACTTGGAGCCACCCGATCCCAGTACAGGAAAAGCTGAGCTTCGGGACTTCGTTCCAGCTTTGCTCTCAGAGCTCACCTCAGTGGCTTCAGCGTCTGGCCCACAGGAGGAGGGTGCCAGAGCAGCCTCTGTGACCTCCCAGGACTATCCTGGCACCAGCCTCAACGAGCTGCCAGACTCTGCAGGGAAGCCACCCAACCAAGCTGCTCCCACGCAAGTGTGGGACCCAACAGCAGGCCAAACTGTTCGGAGTACAGATCCAGGGGAGGCCAAGGCTTTCCATGAAATCCTTACTTCCGGGGAAGGCTTTCATGAAGACCTTAGTGGTCCATCTTCTTTCTCTGTAACGTACACGAGCTCTCTTCCTTTAGAAAGGAGCCTTCCTGGGGATAGGAGGTCTGTTAGCATTGCAGGGCCTCTGGAACCATCCCAAACACCAGGAAGGACTTCCACTCCCCTGAACCACCCAGAGACAATTCAACAAAACTCCCCTGAAAAAAGTGCTGTTATGCGGGAAAAAGAAACAGGAGCAAATGTGGATCATAAAGCACAACAAATGCCTTTGTTTGATCAGCCTGACTGCAGTTTAGACCAAAAAGAGCTTGGATCCAGAATTTCCAGTGTCCTGAGCACCCTAACTTGGCCCTCTGAAGAAGATACAGTCCTTGCTGTGAACCAGCAAGAACAACCTCTGTCCCCTGTGTCCAACTCAAGCCTACCTCTGGTGTCTGAGCCTGATGCCAAACAGCTTCCTCAGCCTCCTTCCCATGTCCAAAGGCCCAGTCAAGCTCAGGCCCCTGCACTTAATGCAAATCACCTTGTCCCACCTCCAGCCCCACAACGATCCCAGCCACTGGCTCCTGGACCATATTCCAGGCCACACCTCAACTGTGGTATGGGCCATAATAGGATAGGAGCCATTGACCCTGCCATAAGCCATCCTTTCCTGACTGCTGCCTCTGGGTCCCATTCCAACTCTGTGGCCTCTGCTTGTGATGGAGGAAGTCCAGCAGAGAAGGATGGCCTTGTTCCAGTCACTGGGGAGTGGGATCTCGGTGACTCAGGTACCCACGATACAGAGACTTCCGACGACTCAGGGGTCAGTTTGTTGGCCAAAAGCTTTTCTGCTGTTGGAAGTGAAATGCTGGTTGGCTGCTCTGACACCAGCCCTGAAACAGCAGACCAGCACGTGGATATAGAAAGTGGAAAATCCTCACCTGACCACCCTAATTGGCCCTCGTTGGAAGGCTTGATAACATCCACGGACTCCAAGAGCAGAGGCTCTGCACAGCTCCTTCCAATGCTTGCATTCACCAACCCAATCCACTTCCTCCAGCTTAGCCCTCCATCACCACCGACCACCAGAACGACCTGCCGGGAGGAGGAGCTGCCATGGGAGCAACCCTCAGGCGTCTTTAATGTGGACACAAAGCACGTCCAGGCTGCACTGGCAGTCACAGAGAAAACAGAAGGTGAGAGGAGGGTCAAGAAAAGGCTGGAAGGAGGGGAACATGAGCCAAAGGAAGAAGTGGCCAAACATGCACCCTTAGAAAAATCATCAAGTTGGCCAGACAAGAAGAAGGTGGGAGTGGTTGCACAGGAGCCAGCAGCCAACCAAGAGAACCCGATTAGACGCCGAGTGAAAAGCAAGGACTGGCACCGCCAGGGCCTGAAGAGGATGTCAGTGCCACCAGACATCTTGCAGGGTGAGTCCTCTCTTCCGTTTCCCTTCCCTGCCACTGCCACAACTCATTGCAGTTCCCAAAAACACAGGAATAAATTAAATAGGCAGTGTGACATAGAGGCATGAGAGCTGAGAACTTAAGAGTAGCTCTTGTGCCTTTCTGGTCATATTCCTCATTCCATGCAGCCCCCTTTTGTCCTGCCCTGAGCAACCCCTTCCCAGCTCTCCCCTGCCTCCTCCCTGTAGCAGCCCATTTCCAAGCAGTAGGGAAGAGTCATGCACACACCCTCAGTAGCCCATATCTGTTATCACTTGTTTATTTGCTGCCTTCCTTTATTTTGCAACTTTTAAGTTCTGATTTGACCTTCTAAAAGAGATGATTTTACTGTGAACGTAAGATTTGAGGTTACAGATAAGAAAGCAAACTTGTCAAACCCAAGGTCCCAACTTGCATAGAATTCAAGCACTGATGTCACAAATGGAAAATATCCATCTTCTGTTGTGCAGCTCATTCAAACAGTACCTTCTATCAGGATATATGTCTGTTCTTTATTATTATATCTGACATGAGCTTTAAACAGAGTTGTTTCTTTTCAACTCTTGCTTAGTTTATTTTTCAAGTTTCTCAACATGCTGGATTTTTGGCACAGAGGAAAAGGAGGGGAGTGTGGAGGGGTATAAAAGGATTGGCAGAACTTGAATCAAAACTTGTTCATGTGTTTGACTTGTAAATTCCTTGTTCTGAATTTTAAAACATTCATGGCTACGGTACTGTCTTTCCCCCAACCCATACCTGCAGCCCACTCTTTGGGCTTTCTTCCCCCTTCTGCTTCCAATGAATTTATATTTAGAATTTCTCCACACCTTATTTGATTAAATCCCTCACAAACCAAAAGAAAAAGCCATGCTTTCTGTATTTGACATAAACAGATGACTCAAGCAGCAGTTTGGGAATGCCCACATATAAATGTGAGAACTGGATTGCAACATTCATTGTCAGGCCGCAATCCCTTTTAAGACTCTTCATGGGATTGACTTAGTTAGACATTCAGCATTTCTGCCCTAGAGTCATTGAGAGTTTTTGGGGCTCGACATCTACAAAAGAAAGTCTTGAGACCTTCAGACCTGCTTAGTGACTTTGGGTCCGTTGATCTCCTGCAAGTAGCCGTAAAGGTAAAGACTGCACCAAACAGGGCCTACAGGCAGTGTCTTTGCTTGGACAGCTGGAGACAGAAGCTCTCAGAGTTACTGTCACAGCCTAAAGTGTCAGCCTTTCTCTTTGTATGAAAACTAAATGTGGCTCACGGATGTAAAGTGTAAGCAGTGTCAAGGATTATTAAAACCAGAATGCTTCTGACCCAGAAATAAATGTCACGACGGCACCTGTACTCCAGCTCCAGACTGACACTTAGGGGGGGTACAGGTAGGTGGTGTCTGTGTATCATTTGGATTGTAGCTTCACTCCAAAAATGGACTGATGTGTTTACTTTCTAATTGTCTTACATACAGAAGTTTCTTCTGTTCCTTCAGAGGAAGAAGCTCACAAGGCACACAGGGAGCCACCAGTCAGCTCAGAAACAGTTATATTGCGGTAAGTCTCTCAAAGACCCCTTGGAATTTACCCCCATCTCTGTGCAGCACAGACACCTGACACACTCCGTTGTTTCTGAGTTACCAAAGCTGATGATAAGAAGAAAACCATAATTAAATGCCTTAGGCCTGTGTTTCAGTCTCCCCTCTTGAAGAGGACCCCACTGCAGCAGAAGTATTTCTGTGCCTTTAGGCCAGTGATTCCATCAAGCCAAACTTTGCCCTTTGTTAAGTAAAGCACGTGGAACTTGAGCTTGTTGGAAAGAGAGAGTCCTTGTTGTGACAGACCAGTTTCTGAGGTTTGGATAAGCCATCTCTGGTACTGTGCTCTTCATTCACTCTTTGTTTTGAAATCCTTATTCCCTAACAGAGAGAAGAAACCTGCAGACACAACAGAGAACTTCAAACGCCGGCACTCCAAGCTGATCAACTCCTGTAAGTACCTTCTGCGACCCCTCTCCTTCATCATTTCTCACCCTTGCAGTGAGCACAAAGGAGAGGGACTCCTGCCATATGGGAGCAGGGATGGGATATTAGAGAGCAGGGAAAACTGCTGGAGTCAGTGAACGCAGAGGACACTGGGGCAGCTGGTGAGCTTTGCCTACAGCAAAATGTGGTCTCATGAATTAGACTGCCCCAGTCTGAGACAGTTTTCTCCAGGTTGAAGCAGAGGGTGAGTAGCTGCTACAGAAAGGATAAATGTATGTGTCTTCTTTCACAGCAAGACTGCTGTATCAGGAGTACAGTGATGTGGTTCTGAACAAGGCCATTCAAAGCCAGAAGAGAGTGGATTATCCAGAGGATATAGAGTCAAGTTTCCCAAGCTCCCCGAGGCTACGGAGGAAAGTGCTGTCTCCCCAGGACTCGTACTTGCAACGTCTGTCAGTCTCATCCAATGCATCCCTCTGGCAGGACATCCCCATGATCCGGGGCAGCAGAATGCTGCTCAATATGTCCCGTGAGGAGCAGAGGCTGCAAGAGGTAAGGGACAAAGTAAATGGGTGGTCTGTAGTCAAGAAAGAGTCTCCTGAAGGGGGGATAAAGCAGAGAGCAGAAACTCTGAGGTGGGAATGCAGGTGGTTGAATGCAGAGGTCACCTGTACAAGCACTATGGGGCTGTGCTACCAGTGTGTGTGCTGAAGTGCTAAACTGTAGAGAAAGCAGCACTGAAGGACAGACTTTAGACCATATCGGTAACTTCAGGGAAACAGTCATGGGGAAATGGGAACAAGATAAGGAGTTTTGAGCATGTTCAATGCAAAAGAGCATATACAAGTAGACTTGCAGCATTCTCCCACACATAAACTTATGAGAGATGTTAGTAAACCTACTGTAAATTGTATTTTCTTTGGTAGAATGTGAGCTTAAAAAATTGACCTGTGTGAGCTGCAGGGCTGAGAGGGAATAGGAAGATGTGTGGGGCCAGCAAAATGGTGTAGAGAAGCTGGGTAAGGAAAATGAGAGGAATTGAGAAGTGGATGGGAGGACATAGATAAAGAGGTGAAAACAACAGCATGGGAGATATGATGGAGAAAAATGTGGATGGTGCAGATGCTGGACTTCATGGGAGTGTGTAGAATAGGGACCCTTGTGAAAGTGGTGTTGAGGGATGATAAAGTGAGAGCAAGTTTTTGTTTTTAAGTCATGCCATAAGTCTGTTTTCTAAAGAAGGACTGTAATGGCACACTTGCCTTTCATTTCTAAAGCCTCTCTTCTGTAATCACAGGCTGGGAGGTTTTCTTGCTTTTCCCCAGTCTCCTTCTCGTAAGATTCCTCACAGACTTGTTCAGTGTACTGATGCTGTGCTCCCTTACTTTATCTCCCAAGGCCAAGTTTGAGTTGATAATATCTGAGGCTTCCTACCTGCGCAGTTTGAATGTGGCAGTGGATCACTTCCAGCGATCAGCAGAGCTCCAGGCCATGCTCACCAACCAGGAGCGCCAGTGGCTTTTCTCCCGCCTTTCCGACGTGCGCGATGTCAGTGCCAGGTGAGATGTGGCCCTTTGCTTCCAGGACTAATAGGCACGGGATACTTCCCAGCATTTCCATCAGTAACATTTCTCACTCCTCCCCTGCCTGTTTACTGACCTTCAGGGCAGACACCACACACACACAGCACTTTGTGATGACATAACAACACTGCCTTGAGAGGAACATTTGCCATTTTGGGTGATGTAAATCCTGGTGCTGAGCCTCAGATATTGTGGCTCAGTGGTGCACAGAGATCAAAATGTTCAAAATGGTACCAAAATGGTACCCACATGCCATTGGCTTCAGCTATAATTAAACTTGACTAACCAGACCCTGTCCCAAACCAGTTCCTGCCAAATACAAGACAAAAGAGGCAGCTGCACGAGCCCTAAGTTACAGCCATCACTTGACAGAGACTAATGTGAATCAATTGAGCATAAGTCATGAAAATGTAGACATGATCCCACATGCAAGGAATCCTGTATGTTGTAGGATTCTGTTGTGCTTTTCCTCCTGCAAGGCTTGGCTTGGCATTGCACTGAGCTAGTAAGGTTTGCTGCTACCTTTTTCCATTCTACCGGTGGGATTATTCTGGTTAGGTCTTAATTTTCAGTTGGTTGCTGACCATGTGTTTAGAAGAATGACCTCTCAAGAACAGAGGGCTTTTGCCTCTGCTTTTTCCTTGCTGACTCCAAGCCCTAAATAGTCCTTGTCTACAGACATTATGCTCTCTAGAAGTACAAAGCTGTCTGGTGCTTATCTATGGGCTGCCAGGGTTTTGGAGGACTGAGGCCATTCCTGCGTTACTTAAATGACACTGATATTTCCCTCTCCTTTTATGCCACCGCATCCATGTGCTGCAGTTTCCTCTTTGACTTGGAGGAGAAGTTTGAGGAGGACATGTTTACCTTCCATGTGTGCGACGTGGCTCTGAAACACGCCCCGGACTTCCGCAGGGTGTATCTTCCATATGTAACAAACCAGACATACCAGGAGCAAACCTTCCAGCGGTTACTGTAAGTTTTCTCATTTGTTGCACCCTTCTCCCCTCTTACTTCCTTGAATATTTGCTCTTTCCAAAGATGGGGAACGCTGCAGGTACTGGCTATTGACCACAGGCTCCTCTCACCACACCCCCAGAAGGACAGGAAGGGACCTTCTTCCCTT
Source organism: Oxyruncus cristatus (assembly GCA_013399855.1). Taxonomy (NCBI): domain Eukaryota; kingdom Metazoa; phylum Chordata; class Aves; order Passeriformes; family Cotingidae; genus Oxyruncus; species Oxyruncus cristatus. The sequence goes on along the minus strand of VXAY01005793.1, from coordinate 541,314 downwards.
CAGTGGCATTTGGGATAGCAGGACAGAGCTGCTGCAGGCTCTTCTCCCGTAGCATTGGAGAGGAAAAGAATAATATGTGATCCAGCTGCAGGCTGTTCTCTGTCTGCCCTCTGCTGAAGAGATCAAAAATGACTGTCCCAAATAATGGTTTTCAGTCTGTGGTTTCCAGACTACTAAGAACCAGAAAGTGATAATTTCATGTGAAACTTCTGACCTCAACCACTCTGTGATTCTTTAACTAAAATACCATGGCTGCTGTCAGTAAGCTTAAGCCAGCTATCCAGGGGTCTTTAAAATGGATTGAAAATCCTGGGGCCAGAGAACACCATCAGGCTCTCTTGCTTTGGGTGATGGAGTGGAACATCTCCCACCCTCCTCCTGTATACCCAGTGAGTGGCACAGCCAGTCATTAATCAGGCATGGGCCTGGTCCTGGGCAAGGTTTCCTTGCCACTTCTGCACTGCTTCCCTTCATAACCACGCAATTCCAGTGAAGCTACAGTGATTCCAGGAGAAGGCAGTGTTCCCAACAGCTGATTCAGGCATGGTCTCTGGGTGCTGCTGCCTGGGAGAGATCTAGTTTCATAACTGATTCCCTTCAGGGAAGGCTCAGTTCCACACAGAAAGGACCTCCTGGATATTGTCCAGGACAATGACTACTGGGCCTGTGACCTTTTTCCCCAGCTCTTCAAGGATGTGGGCTTGGCTGTTCTGGAGGCTGGTACCACTCTCGTACCTTTAGTCATGTAACTGCTGTTGCCCAGCGTGGACAACTGGCAGGCAGTGGCTGTGTCTAGGAATGTAAGAGAGATGTTAAGGGAGGAAGGCAGCTCCCCTCAAGAGTAGCAAGGAATGAGAAGCAGCTGTTTCCAGACCCTGAACACAGCCCCTGAAGCTGAACCACTCAGTGTAAGGAAAGGTTACAAACCACCACAGTGTCCATGAAAGGTGTAGTACTGATAGAAGGAATTGAAATGTAGATGTCACTTCTGCCTTTTATTCCAGAGAGCTGTGGCGGAAAGAGGAAAGGTATAGTAACAGCTGTACTGCCATCCTGTAGCTGTTACAAACCCACACTTGCTCTTCATCAGCAGTGGTGCAGTTTCTTGACATCTCTTGCCCCAGGAACAAACCCTGACGGTTGGGAGCTCTCCAGCATTCACTGAAATCTGATACTAAGGAGGTTATTTATTTACTCTGATGCCTGGATGTCTTTTTTTCTTTACCACTCCCACAGAAATGGAAATGCAGGGTTCCAGCAAGTCCTGGAGAGACTGGAAAGCGATCCAGTGTGCCAGCGCCTCTCACTGAAATCCTTCCTCATCCTCCCTTTCCAGCGCATCACTCGACTCAAGCTCCTCCTACAGGTAACTCTGGGGATTCTCTGCTTTCCTTCAGGTTTCCCTCAGGTTTCCGCCAAGTTTCCCTCAAGCTATGTCTAGGAGCAGCTGAGGGAGCTGGGGAGGCTCAGCCTGGAGAAAAGGAGGCTCTGGGGGGACCTTCTCACTCTCTGTCTGAAAGGAGGTTGTAGCCAGGTGAGGGTCAGGCTCTTCTCCCAGGTAACAAGTGACAGGATGAGAGGAAACGGCCTCAAGCTGCACCAGGGGAGGTTCAGGTTGGACAGCAGGAGGAATTTCTTCACGGAAAGGGCGGTCAGGGATTGGAATGGGTTACCCAGGAAAGTGGTGGAGTCCCCATCCCTGGAGGTGTTCAAGAAACAACTCAGTGCTCTGGTCTAGTTAAGAAGATCAAAGGTTGGACTCAGTCCTGGAGGTCTTTTCCACCCTTAATGATTCTGTGTTTCTAAGCTGATCCTTTGTCAAGTCTAAAAGTCACATAAACACGAGGTGGCTCCAAGTACCAGGTGGACACACTGCCCACTGCCCTTTATGTTGCATCTGTGCCAAGTTTGGCAAGATGCTCTAAAGCCACTCTTGTGTGAATATGCCTTTGCAAAACCAAACCCATGTGTCACGGTACCTGCTGTGCACTAGGCCAGCACCATGAGCTGGATGTGTGGATATATTGGATATGGCTGCATGAAGCAATGCAGTTTGTGTATTGTTTAGGACTGTGTTGCAACACTACTTTGTTTGTACTCAGTAAATAATGTATGGAGTCTTCTCAGGACATGTTGATTTACATTTTATTGAGCTTTTTGGGCTTTCTGCTAGAAAAATAAAGCGAGGGCTCCTTGGTTGCCCTCTGGAAGGCAGCCTGTCTCTTCTCTTTGCCTGCCATGCTGACTAAGAGGAGCCTTCCAGACAGGGAACCAGCAAGTCCCTAATAAATTAATCTTGAGCTCCTTCCATGAAATTCTTCTTCCTGTGTATTTGAGCCTCCTTTTAACAGGAGAAAAGGACAATTCTGTGCATAAAACCATTTGTGCTTGAATTAGTGGTTGCTTCCTATGCCATGTAATTTCTATGTGATAGTTAACACAGTTTAGTTTTTCTGGAGTATCCTGTTCAATGTGACTTATCAGTGACATTCTGCATCTCGAGTTTTTGGCCTTGTTACCTCCACATGTCATAACCTACTTCTGCTTTAGTTTCCCTTGAGACTTGTATCTTGGTGTTCCCTTATTTCTCCTACCCTTCACTGATACTGAGGTGCAGCTTTCCCTGTTTGAATTATCAAAAGCATCTTTTCTCACACAGAATATCCTGAAAAGAACTCGGCCTGGGTCTGAGGAGGAAGTGCAAGCAACGCAGGCCTATGATGCCCTTGAAAAGGTAAGGCTGCCAGCCCATCCTGCAGCCCTGCAGAAAGGGCTCTGGGGGCTTTGGTTGATGATACCAATAATACAAGTCAAATATTTGGGGCTCAGCAGTAAAAATATTAGAATGTGTCCAAGAGAGGGCAGCAAAGGAGGTGAAAGAACTAAGAGGGCAAGACTTACCAGGAGCACAGGACACTAGGTTTGTTCAGCTGAGAGGAGGCTGAGGGTGACCTCATTGCTGTCTACAACCTCCTCACAACAGGGAGAAGAAAGGGATGTGCTGATCTCTTCTCTCTGGATTCAAGGGAATGGCTTAAAGCTGTGTCAGGGGAAATTCAGATTGGATATTAGGATGAAGTTCTTCACAGAGAGGGTGGTAAGCACTGGAACAAGCTCAGCAGGGGAGTGGTCATGGTCCCAAGCCTGATTGTGTTCAAAAGATGTTTGGGCAACATTCTTAGATATATGGTTTAACTTGCAGTTTGCCTTGTGTAGAGTCAGGAGTTGGACTTGATGATCCTCATGGGTTCCTTGCAAATGAGGATATTCTGTGACTCTCTGCAGCATCACAGAGATGTGGCCCAATCCTTTTAATTGTTGAGGGCCCATGTCATTGATCCTCACACATAACAAATTAGTGTGTTCAGGTGCAGTGGTAGCTGTGAGCAGAAAACACTGAAGCAGGAGTCAGCTGGGATGCAACTGAACTGGCGCCAGCAATACCAAACTACTTTTTTCAGGACTCACTTTTTCCAGTCTCCTAACCAGCCCTTTGTGTTCCTTACCTTTGTCTCTAATTAATGATCAACTCCCATCCCAGTCCTTGCAAGGAAATCCTTCCTTAAAAACAGGGCATTGCTCTGTTGCTTCCCTTCTTCTATCCTGTTTATTACAGAGGCAAGATTTAAAGTCTTCTGGGACAACTTGTTATCTAAAATTTGTACAGCATCATGCAATGCATGTCTCTAGCATTTCAACCCCCCAGTATCCCACAGTTAAAGCAATGCTTGCCACAGAGATTTCATCTAAAGAATATCTTCCTTAAGAAAGAAAGGTGATCATTGTAGGTATGGAGAGGCTCAGAATGCTTACCTGGAAAAATGCTCACCTCTGCTCTGCACTGGTGCCTCACCCCGAGTCCTGTAGGCAGTTTAGGGTGACACAGTACAAGAAGAATCTAAAGCTCTCAGAGTGTCCAAAGAGGGGCCACAAAGATGGTGAAGGGCCTGGAGGGGAAGCCATATGAGGAGTGGCTGAGGTCACTTGGCTTGTTCAGCTGGAGAAGAGGAGGCTGAGGGGAGACCTCGCAGCATCTGCAGCTTCCTCACGAGGGGCAGTGAAGGGACAGGCACTGATCTCTGCTCTGTGAGGACCCGAGGGAACGGCTGGAGCTGTGTCAGGGGAGGTCTGGGTTGGATATAGGAAGAGTTTCTTTACCCAGAAGATGGTTGGGCACTGGAACCCAGGGCAGTGGTCATGGCCCCAAGCCTGCCAGAGTTCAGGAAGTATTTGGACAATGCTCTCAGACACATGATGGGATTCTTGGGGTGCCGTGTGCAGGGCCAGGAGTTGGACTCGATCCTTGTGGGTCCCTTCAAATTCAGCATATTCTGTGATTCTATCCTATACTTCTTTTGCAGGAGGATGCCTAAGGGATTGCCACTTATGCTGACTCCTGAGGTCTGGGAGTAGTACTGATCCCACCAGGCAGTTCTGCTCCCACCTCACTGATGGGTCTCTTTTCCTCTGCAGCTCATCAAGGACTGCAATGAAAATGTCCAGCGCATGAAGAGCACTGAAGAGCTGATCTACCTCAGCCAGAAGATTGAATTTGAGTGCAAGGTGAGCTCATCCATTCCCTGGGCCTTGCTCCAGCCTCATGTATTTTCTGCCTTTCCTCACAAAGCCACTTGCACTTTCTCTTTGTTCTCCTCTCCAATATGCAAAGAGCAGTTGAACCAGCTCTTCATCAGTGCTTCCCTTACCCAATCATTCATGTCAACCTTCAAATAAAGGTGCCTACCATGACTTGCACCTCTCCAGCTGGAGAGTTGAAACATTTCCTCAAGAGAGAGGCAAAAATGCAAATCTAAAGCTCACAGATGCTCATTTGCTTGTACGTGATTGATGTAAACATTCATTTCTGTCCTCCAGATATTCCCACTCATCTCACAGTCGAGGAGACTTGTGAAGTGTGGTGAGTTGACAGCACTGGACTTCCACAACCCGAGTCCAAAATGGAAAGTCACCACCCGGCCCATCTACCTACACCTTTTCAATGACTGCCTGCTCCTATCTCGGCCGAAGGAGTGAGTGCTTCAACACAATTCTTGCTGCCCCTTCTCATACCTGTCTCTTTTGGGGTCTGTGCTTTGGTGACAGAGTCCTTTCCCTCTGCCTGCCAGCAAGTGGCAGCCTTTGTCAAGTCACTCTCCTATCCCAACCTGATGTGAGTATCATGCAAGTATGTGGAAATTGATAGTCCCAACTCATAATTACAACATATGATAATATAAAAAGATAGCTTGTGGTCCCTAGTGCAACACTTCCATTCTGCCCTTCCATCTATATAATGTGAAACACTTTATTAATAACCATTTATTCTAGTTTTACTTGGTAAACTATTTCTTCCTACAGGACAGTATGAAGACTAGTGAATGTGCAAATCACTGGTTTGTCATGAGAGTTGTTTCACTGTGTTGGGGGTTAAGGGGTGGGGGTTTTGCTTTTAAGCTGCAAGCTACCAAATTAAATGCTGTCAGGATAGAACTTACTATTTTTATCCTTTTCATTAAATCCCCTCTTTCTCTTCTCTGGCCTTCTGAGACTTACAGCAAGAACAACACTTGACATGTCTGAGGCAGATGAAGACTCATTAAAAGCTTTTTACTTTCCTGACCTCAGAAAATAACATGGACTCGCTTTGTAACCCTCATCACCTTAAAACTCACAGCTTGTTTTGCTCCTCCTCTTTTCCCTGCAGGGGTGGACGTTTCGTCGTGTTCGACCACGCCGCCTTCTCAGATGTGCGCGGGGAGAAGTGTGAGATGAAACTCCACGGAGCAAACAAAAACCTTTTCCGTCTCTTTCTGCTTCAGAATTACCAGGGAAAGAGAGTGGAGTTTTTGTTTCGGACAGAGACACAGTAAGAGCTCAAGGTTACCCTCAATATATCCCGTTACCAGAGCAAGACACCTCCTAGGAGCCTGATGATTGTCCCTCAGCTACCCAAATGCTCACATACCAAATGCAGCTGCTGAGCAGAGGTCTTGAAAAACCATCCTCTCTCTATAACTATTTCCTTTTGAACCACCTTCCTTCTCTCTCATCATAACTGCTCATACAATACTTCCGCATTATGTCATACCAAAAATGGGAATTTTTGCCTTTTCCCACCCCCTTTCTCCAGTTCCCCTTTCTCTGCTTCCCCAGAGTACCCCCCAAAACCCCTCCTGTGATCAAACACCCCCTCCCATGTCAGTGGCCAGACTGCTGTCCCTCACATTGAATCCCGTGATGTTTTGCAGCAGTGAGAAGCTGAGGTGGATCTCTGCTTTGGCTCCTCCGCGGGGAGAACCAGACCTCCTGGAATGCCCTGGTGAGTCTGCTCTGCTGCTCCAGCAGTGGGGGTGGGCTGCAGAGGAGTCACAGTCACTGTGAAGTGGAACATCCCAGAATGATTCAAAGGCACAATACTTGAGGGTTTTTTGTAAATAAAGAAGATACTCATGGGGTTTTCCCTCACTGCCAGGTTGTACCAGTTATTTTACCTATTTTAACTCCTCATATTAGATGAAGGCCTGTATTGTCCCTTCCAGTTCTCTGCCCTTTAGTGTTTGGGCAGTTCCCTATTCCCCACTTCCTCTGTATCTGATGCACACAGGTTTACTGTTGCTTTCTCCTACACCAGTATGATCTTTCTTCCCCTTTAGATGCACCACAGGTTCAATGCATAAAGACTTACAAGGCTCGGGAGAATGATGAGCTGGCTTTGGAGAAGGCAGATATCATCATGGTTATGCAGTACAGCAACGATGGTGAGCAGAATGAGCAATGGCTGTTCCTAAAGCGTTGGACTGAGAGGACAAGGAGACTCTTCATTAGGATGCTTTATTTGGAAGCTGAAAGGGGATCTACTCCTTTGTTCTTAGGGCCTTGTTGGGGGGGGGGCTTTTGGGGAAGAATGGAAATAAAATTGTGATTCTTTCGCCTCATGTTGTGTTTCTCCCCACACCACAGGATGGATGGAAGGGGTAAAACTTTCAGACCGGGAGAGAGGCTGGTTCCCCTCAGAACACGTGGAGAACATCTCCAGCAAACACGTGCGGCAGAAGAACCTGAAGGAGGAGCAACGCGTGAAGAACGCCAAGCAGCAGGTCTTCTGCAAGAAATAAAAGACCCTGTTTGGACCTGTACAGTCTCCCTGCCATGGGGAAGCCATGTTTTTTCTATTGTGCCTCAGAAGAAATGCCTCTGCAAAGAGCATAATACAGCACTTTGACAGAACCAGGTGCTTGTTGCCAAAGAAAGCGGGGAATTCAATCAGGAAAAATCACTCACTTCCTCTGTGTCAGCAGGACTATGGCAGCAGGAGGAGGAGTAAAGGTTGCATGTATTGCTTGCTTTGTGGTAGTAGGGAGGGACTTAAATCGGACAGAGGTCTGGGATCTGGACTTCTGAAAATACATTCCTGGTTTTGCCACTGACAAGTTGTGGGACCTTACGCAAGTCACTTCAGAGTTCTGCCTCAGTTTTCCCATCTGCGAAATGGGGGGAAGCTCACCTACCTCACTGCGTGGTGTGAGGCTAAATTCACTAGTATTAGCAGACTAAGAGCTTGGAGCTCCTGGGAAGGAAGGTGCTAAGTGCAAAGCACAACAGAGTTGAGGAGAGTTTTCCATTTGAATGGCCTCTCGATATTCTTCATGGTGTTGATCTCCATAGTGTAATTTCCATTTACAACACTTTGTGTGTTTGATCATGCAAGTCTACTGGGGTTTAGATAGGTAAATATTTCATTGCACCCAAATTAACTCAGAGTGCTGGTAAGAGTCCTTGACAGCATGAGAAAATCCACTGGAGTGGAGCAAGGTTTTCAGAAGCCACTGCGATGATTTCTCTCACCTTAGGAGGTATCATGCTGAAGAATCTGCTTCACAAAGGTCACCTCTCTTATGAACAAGTGTCCCACTAAGCCGTCTGAAATGACCTTTTTTTTTTACTCTGCCTCCCACTCAAAGTAGATCAGTGACTTTTGACAAAGATTTTTCTTATGTGTTGGTACACGCCCTGTACAGAATTACCATGACTAAGGCACATGCAATGAAGTGGCACTTTCCTGCTGCTCTTACTCTGATCGCTCATGTGGTATTGCATGCACCATTTTGCACACTTAGGGAGAACACTGAGATATTTAGCCACTGTAGATAAAGTCAAAATATGCACCAGGGTCTCTGTTCTTTTTTAGAACTCTCTGGTTTTAAGTCCAGTTTACATGCATTTGTCTCTTTGAGGATATGCCTTCAAGTGTAAAATACTGTTTCTGTGTTAAAGTGTTTGCATTCAGCTCAGTCAATGCAAGATCAAGTATAAGAATCAATACACCAAAGAAAGCAACGTGTAGCCTTCTTGCATTTAATATATTTGAAGAATTAGTTATCTTCATATTTCCATCTTTCTGTCTCTGTAACATTCTGCCTTTAAATCCCATTTACACTGTATCTAGTATAGCTTATTACAGCCTATTTATATCAATAATTTTAGCTGGATTAAAAAAAAAAAAAGAGTTGCTTTCAGTCTTAATAAACTCATGCACTTCTCCAGTTAAAATAAAAAAACCTTTCTGCTTTCCTCATTACTTAGGTTTTCCTCTCAAATGTAAGTAAGTCAATATTTACTGAATATACATTCAGTATTTTCATTATCTTTTCCCTTTAACTGTCCTTTCTAAGTCAGTATGAAGTACAAGCAGCTCTCCTTAGCTGAGGCAGTGAGGAAAACTTTCATGCCCCTGCGTTCTTCAGTGTTACCCCCAGCCCTGAAGCTGCTGCAGGTTCCACAGTGGTGTTGGTCATCTGTATCTCAAGGTAAACTGAAGGGATGAACTACAGAAACTGGGAGTCCAGCCCATGATAGCAGTGAACCAGGAATTACACAACTGTCCAGTTATTCATCTGTGGTCCAGACAACAATCTACCTACACACTTTTTTCCCCCTAGAAGAACTGAAGCTGGTCCCTAGCTAAGAACCAAAGGAAGCCCTACTTCAAACTAAGTGACACGAGAAGGGTTATCATCCTCAACAAGACCTATGAATGTTCAGATACCCAAAATAACTGCTTGTCCCAGGCTGGCATGAATTAATGCAATACCTAAGTCATCAGGATCATCAGTGTCTCCACTGGGATACAAAAACCACTGTGCTGGGATCAGTTCAGCACATGCCTGTGTAAGGTCATCCCATGCAGTCTGAGGTATCCCATATCCTCATCAGCTTCATCTTGGCTACTTGTACCAAGGAGAAGACAGCTCTAGATACTGCCATTCTACATCAGAAGTCATCTGGTTAAACATTTTAAAAGTCAAGAATTCTTTACTCTTTCAACTTCTGCTCTCAAAAAACAGGCAGGTTGTTCTTTAGAACCTCCCTAAGTGGTATCTATGTTAAATTCTGTATGCTCCTGTTAAAATAGGAAACTTCCAGGCTGCTGTTGCGATTGACAGCACTTCTATGCTGTTTAACTAGTTGAATCAAAGGTTAACTTCTTTGTGGCACAGGTGTAGCCTTGATTTCCTGATGGCAGGCCTTTGTATGTTTAGGAACATTTAAAGGTCAGCTTATGCTTCTAAGTGCTGATGCCCTGGTTTATTCCGATTTCTTCCATTTCAGATAGGCCTCAACTTCTCAATATTTAGTTAAATTTTTAACTCCAGCACCATCCTGCCACCAAAATCCATATCTGCACTGAAATGTTTTTTGAAACTGATTAACATCTCTGATTTGTACAAACTTAATCAAACTAGTCCAATATCCCTTCCAACTGCGCATTCAGGATACAGGAATCAAGTTAACAGAGCATCTGCTGTGTCCTATCAGTCGTCTTTATGAGTCAGGATTTCTCCCTACATTATCTAATGTGGATAACCTGATTTCCCAGAAAATTGGTATTAAACAGAAGCATAGGGTTTGTCAAACAAGTCCCAATACTTTTCTAGGAAAATCCACAAAGAAGGCAGGGCAAAGGAACACTGTGTGAGAGGTGCCAGTGTATCTTCCCCAGGAACCTGTGGAGACCGATACATAATGTATCTGGACAAAAGAAATTCAGTATTTCTATACTGGGAAAAAAAAAAACCAACTCAGAGGGCAGTTACAGTAATTTATTTTTGTGACAAGAACAGCAATGAAGTATAAACTACATCTAAACAGTGTTGTTGAGAGTCTGAGAAAGCCACTGTTTACATCCTAAAATCAAATGTTATGACTCCTGTCATTTTTCATATAAAGAAGTATAAAAAAAAAAAGCTTACAGCCCTGAGGACCCGTGTTGGTCCCTCAAGGAAAATAAAAGCAAGCATTCTCCACAGTTCTTATTCCGTTCACAAGAAAAAGTTGACATTAGGACCACAGTTCAGTAAATAAACACAGCCTTGCTCAGAAACAGAAACCCCTAACGCAGTTAGTGATTTTTATATTTGCACCTTTATCTAATATTGAAGAGGTCCCATTCCTTCTGATTGTGTTTTGTCAGCTGAATGCTGTTAGCAAACTAAATGCCATTTTAGCCACACTGACCTTGCAGCCAGCATGTCTTGCAGGTGGTGCCTGAACCAGGTGCACAGTTAGACCAACTAAACTGTCTGCAAATTGCTGGCACATGTTTCAGCTTACAGTCATTTGACAAGGGGAAACTACTCTCAGGTGAAAGGATGTGTAGGAGCAGGACCTTCCAAGCTCTAGTGAACCTTGAAACAAAGACAGGAGGTATTAGGGAAACAGGAGAAATGGTGCCGTGCCAGCAACAAGATAGTGAGCCAGTAACCACGAGGGGGATGAAGGATGTGCTATTTTGGTGCACCAGAATGCAGTTAAGCAAAGCTCATTCTTCATGCCAGCACTGTCTTTGCAGAGAGTGCAACCCCCAGTTGATGGAGAACCAGAAGCACTGATAAATAACTACAGCCAGAGCACATTACAAAAGGAATGTCTTCCTGCCAGCCCACTAGAAAAGATTACAGAATCGTATAGTCACTGGGGTTGGACGGGACCTCCGGAGATCACCCAGTCCAACCCCCTGCCAGTGCAGTCACCTGGAGCAGGTGACACGGCAGCGTATCAGGTGGGTTTGGAATGTCTCCAGAGAGGGAGATCCAAGACCTCCCTTGGCACCCTGTTCCAGTTCTTCATGCTAAGGTGGAGCCTTTTGTGCTTTAGTTTATGGCGGTTGCTTCACGTCCTGTTGCTGGGCACAATGGAAGGGCATCAGGTACCATCCTCTTGGCACCTGCCTTGGGGATATTTATATGCATTGATGAGATCCTGTCTCAGCATTCTCTTCTCCACACAAAACAGGACCAGCTCTCACCGTCTCTCCTCAGAGAGATTCTCCAGACCCCTCATCATCTTTGTGGCCTTCACTGGACCCTCTCCAGCAGCTCCTTGTCTTTCTTGCTCTGAGGAGCCCAGAACTGGACACACCGCTCCAGATAACGAGGTTCACCTTGTTCACACGCGTTTTGCGTGCGGTTGGAGGTATTTCTACCAGCTCTTCACGGGAAGCAGTCTCCCAGGTATCCTCAGCCGAGCCCGAAGCATTCCCGTACCCTCCACGCGGGAACAGCATCCCCGCCGAGGCCGAGCCGGTGATGCTGCCCCGTTCCGTGCGGGGGTCGGGGAGCCTCCGCCGCTGCCCCAGGTGTCCTTGATGAGCCGGCGGGGCCGGGCAGGACTGGCCCCGGGCGGGGCATTTACCGGGCCGGGCCGGGCGGGGCCGGGCGGGGCCGGGCGGGGCCGGGCGGGGCCGGGCGGGGCCGGGCGGGGCCGGGAGTGCCGCCGAGCCGGGATGGACGGGGCGGGCGCGGAGGGGGAGGACAAGGAGCGGGCGGCCGGAGGGCTGGGTAAGGGTGATGGTAAGGGTTATTATGAGGGTTAATTTAGGGGTTATTATAAGGGTTCTTACACGGGTATGGGTAAGGGCAGTGCCGGCTCGCCTTAATGACCGCACCCGGCGATGAGCTTAATGAGCGGCGCCAGGGGAAGGATAATGGCTCCTCCGGGATGTTATCTGGGCGCTCCGGCCAACATTCTCCCCTGCCTCGCTCGTCCCCGGGGTGTCCTGACCCCGCACAGACACGTCCCGTTGTCTGGGGCTCCGTGGCGGAGTCTGGGGACGAGGGGCTGCTGGGCCCTCTGTGCCTCGCCTTGTAAAAGCAGCTGGGCGAGGGTTGGGGGCAGGTGCTTTCCTATCGCGCTGAGGGGCTCCCACTGCCTCTGGGGTTCTCGCCTGTGCCTTCCCTCCGCTGTCCGGTTTTCCTCCTCCTCCTGTGGATGGACCTCTGATATCTCTCCGTGTGTGTGCGTTCGGGTGGCTTTGTAACAAACGCCCCCCAAAAAACCTCAGAAGTCTTGCTGTCGCTGTGCAAGTGGCTGGCTTGCTCCGAGAAATGTCTAAGGAGATGGTTGTGAGAAGGAAAAGAGGGCTTGGCTTCCTGCTCCTGCACCTTCAGCAGCTCAGGTGTTCCAGGACTGAACATGTCTGATGTTCCCAGTCAGTTCAAATCTCTTCTGCTTAAGGTTATGTTTATCTAAAAGTGGGACAAAGTGATGTTCAGTCTGGTCCCTTGCCATATGGGAGAAAGGAGTGGTTTGATAGGTCCCTCTTTGTTGTCATGAAGGCCTATCTTTCTCTCCAAACTATTTTTATTACGGCTCTTCCTTGTCAATCCCAAGTTGCTGTGAGGCCTTTGCTATGTATTTCAGAAATAAGAGCGATTTACTTTTCTCTTGGAGGAATATTTCTGTAGCTAATATGAAACAGTTAGAAGGTACCTACACAAGACTTGGAAATTTATTTTTGTGGTGTAAACACATGCTGGTGTTTGCACAGAAACAAGTAAAACAGCTGCTCAAATCAAAGCACTAAGCTGAAAATGCCATTGCCGATTTGAGGTGTTGGGTGAGTGACAGAATGGATGACACATGAAAATGCTGTTTTTTTCCACAGAATGAGTGAGGTGAACTAAGAGGCAACAGGGAGGGTGGTGGAAAAAGGAATTATACAGAACAGAGCCAGACTCTGCCTCACTCGTTTCTTGACCTCCCCATCAGAATATTTCATGTCATTTAATAGCAGTGGAAACTGTTGTTGCTTAACAAGATCAAATTATTATAGTTGCATAGTTTCCTGCTTCTGTTTCTTTCCCCTGCAACTAATTCGGTTCTCTTAATCCTGTAAAAAGCAAATTAGAAGGTCTTAGAACAGCCTGGCATCCCCTCGTACTTCTATGAAGATTCTGCCATCTGACTGTTGTTGTGGGGCTCCTTCTTGGCTAACAGTTGTTTCAGAAAGAAACATTGAGGCAGAAAGCAAATCCCTTATTTTGGCATTGCACTAATATATATCAGAAGTAAATCAGGGTGAAATGTTAGAAAGAGAAGTATTCTAGATGCTTTTCCTCCCCAAAATTAAACTACCAAGTTTCTCTGTAAGCACATACAACTGAAATGCTGCCAACAGTCTGCTCAAAGTTTCCCCTCTCCAGACAGAGGCAGATACGTGGGTTTGGGTTTATTATCCTGCTTTCTATTCTTAAGTAATCATTTATTTATTTATTTATTTATTTATTTTAGTTAGCAGAAATCACACAGACTCAGACATTCTAAGGCAACCAGCAGGTTTTTGGAACGCTGTTTTGGGAAATGTATATGCCAACTGGGAGAGTATAACGCTTCTTTATCTTTCTGGTGCCTATTTTAATTATTCCTCTTGCTGTGTTCTCTCTGACCTGTCTTCTACTATTCAGTCTTCCTTACTCTAATGCAGTTTGTGCTTTTTGTTAAACTTGGTCACACTTCTGCATCTATTTTTGTCCTCATCAAGCTGTTTAATTTGCTGTCTTGTAAGTCTGTTGTTCGTAAGGGTGGCTGAAGCTGCAGAAAAATAATTCAAGGCAGTTATCAGAAGTTTGTACAATTAATGGTTTGTGTTTGGTCAGCTTTGGTATGACAGAAATACATAAAAAAGTGATGACATTTGTCAGATAATCCCTCTTGACACAGTAGACCAGAATTTTGCTTATGTCTTTCTTTTGCTCGTAAGTCATTAATTTTTGTTCCATCCATTATTCCAGAGACCTTTGCTATCCCCAGTGCTGTTTTCCCACTACTGTATTTGTAATATGCGACTTTCCCTGTATTCTCTGTGCCTGGAATTACCTCTCCCTGTAGTTTACAGTTGGTAATGTTTTTGCAGACATCTTCACTCTCAATTTGAGCCTTTTCTCATCACAGAGGTTTGAATATCTCCCTGTTGACCATACCAGTTCCTCTGCTCTTGCCTCCCTGGCAGGCTCTGTCCTGGTGACAGTTTTTAATTTTGAACTCTCCGATTCTTGTCACTGTTGGGTTTTGTTGTGTGGTGTTTTCCTTCTTCCATAACTGAAACTCCTGATCCAGGCATACCTTTTCCTTATGCTATCCAGGCACAGTGCATGTGGGGCGGGGTATGGGTTGGTTTTTGTTTGTTTGTTTTTTCCCATTTTTTCCTTGTAGAGTGCCAGGATGAGGAGGAGGAGACATTGCTGTGTACGGAGCACTTGGTGGTGGATGCTGATGCTGTCGGTGGCTGTGGCACAGGGAGCAGTGTGCTCTCTGCATTCCAAAGCACAGCTACACGAGAAGAACCTGAGGATACCTCAGGAACAGAAGACAGGATCAGCCCTGTAAAGAAAGTGGAAGAAGATGGAAGAGAGAGCACCCTGCAGGCAGCTGGGTCAGCTTCCCAAGACTCCGTGGTCCTTGAGAGCCAGCTGGATTCTGCCTTGGTGTGTGGGCAGCCATCCGATTCCCGCAGTGACATGAAGGCCGTGTCCCCACTTGCTGTGGTTGGATTGGCACGGGAGCCCTCAGGTCAGTCAGAGTCCCGTGAACACTGTGAGAGTCACTACCTTGATGGGACTGAAAAGGAGGCAAAGAAGAAAAAAAGTACCAACAGAAGTGGAATGTGCACCGAGAAAGCACCAAGTAGAATCCCTGGAGCTCCCTGCAGGCAGGATGAGGGTGGCCCAGCTACTTGCCGGTCATCCAGATGCGCTGCAGCCCAGCAATCCTTCAAGGCATCTTCAGTCTTGGACTCCAGAAGTAGCCATGATGCAGTCAAGGAGGAGAAAAAAGGGGAAAAGGAGAAAAAAGCCCTACTTGAGAATCCACACATCCTGCCACCGGTCAGGAAGAAGTCCCGCACCTTCTATAATGCAGGTAGATACCGGGGCACCCACTGGCAGACAGGGACACTTGTGGTGCCAGTGGCACTGGTGCTCCTTTCCCGTGCTGGAGGCCCGTGGGGGTGCTGAGCTGGCCTGGCTGGTGCATTCCACACCATCAGGTGTGTGAGGATCTTCAAACAGAGATCTTCAAGTAAAGTGTGTTACGTTTGAGGCGTTGCTAGCAATGCTCTTTGTTTTTAGAGCAAAACTCTGCAAAAGAAGAGTTTTGTTTATTTTTGTGGTTTCCTTTAAAAAAAAAAATCTTTTCTGTTGTTCATGTGTTTCTAAGTGTAGTAAAAATATTCTGGGGTTTTTTTCTGCTTCCTTCTTGTGTTATTTTTTTTTACTGTTTATCACATACTCCTCATCTCTCTCTCTCGTTTCTAGAGCAGCTAGAAGAGTTGGAGAAGGTGTTCCAGGAGGACCACTATCCCGACAATGAGAAGAGGAGGGAGATTGCAGCTGTGGTTGGTGTGACACCACAGCGAGTCCTGGTAACGCCTGAGTGGGGGACAGTGGGTTCTGTGCAGAAAAGGGGTGGACAGGGACTGGGGCAGGGATGGGGAACTCATGAGTAGAGACTACACCTGCCACTGGTGACAAGGCAGAGAGCTCACAGGGATGGACCCTGCTCAACCCCCCCAAAATGGCCGTGGAGTCTGGGGTTGCAGACTCCGTATCTTCCCATTTCCTAAGATGAATCATGCAACGGGTAGATAAATGAGGCTAAAGAGATCAGAATTAATCTCTTTTGTCTTGAAGATCACGGGCAACAAAGGAAATTGGTATTTGGGGGTGTCTTTCTGCTATTTTTCTTCTGCTTGCAATGAATCGTGCAGGTTCTTCAGAAGGAAAGTTTCTTGAGGTTCCTTTCTGTCAAAGAAAGGTTTCTGGGCTCACCTGGAGATGTGTGGAGGCAGTCACTGCCCATTCGTTGCCAGTGTCCCCCACGTATAGGTGCTTTCCTTCCTGAACGCACCCTTTCTTTCCACTCCTCAGGTCTGGTTTCAGAATCGCAGGGCAAAGTGGCGGAAATCGGAGAAGCTGAATGCGAAAGGCAGCAGAAAGCATCCAACATCCTCGCCTCTGTCAGATGATTATGGGTGAGGGACCTGCTCTGTTCTCTCATTTTTCCACAATAGATGCCTAATGAATTGAATGTTTTCCTTTGCCGTGCCCCCTTTACATTTAAACTGCGGAGAGCTGACAGTTGAGTTGGATCTCAGTAGCCCGTCAGATTTCTGGGCAAACTGTTGTGGAACCTCTTAAAAGAGGGTTTGAAATAAATCCCTTGAAATTGCTGTGGCTGAAGTCATGTGGAGAACAAGGGATGAGATAGAAAGGTCTGTGGATCACCCCTTAATTTTATGTTTTTGTGAATGCAGTGGTCAGGAACCCATTGCATTTCCCACCATCACTTTCCATTTCCATCGATTTTCACTTGTTGATGGAAATGCTGCTTGCTTAGATCAGTCTTACAAAGTCATGGCCTTTTTTGAAGAAATATCAGGTAGCACCTTTCATAGGTGAGGGGACGCTTACTGGGAGGGGAAGGGAGTATGTGAGAGGATAGATGGTCTTTCAAGGGGTAGTGAGTGAATGTGTGAGGGAAGAAGTTAGTCTCCACAGGGATATATTTGTGGCAATCTGGAGTGAGAAAACGGGATGCAAAGAGGAAAAATTAAGTTAAAGGTTGGAGACCACCTGACTTATTTCATTGCACTGTCCCTGCTGCCTGTCCTACACTGGTGACTTGGGGCTGCTTCCCCAGATATTGTCAAGACAGCGTTCCTTGCACACCCAAGTCAGACACTGCTTTCTTTTTCCAACTGCTAGTGATGTAGGATCTGCCCATTGTAGGGTAGAAGGGTGTGTATTTGGTCATAATGCCCTGCCCTGTCTTCTGGTTCATCCTCACACCCTTTGTGCTGCCTCCAGGGCACCTCCTCTGCCTGTGCCTCCGTTGCCTGACGTTGCTCGTGGCCACTCTGCCGTGCTGGGAGGAAACGCTGGAGCTGGGAACTGCTCCAGCCTGCTCAGAGCACAGCCTGCACCACTCTCCTCTGCCTCAGGTGAGACCCCGACCAGCACGAGTGTTTTCCATAACTAAGCATTGGCTGGTGGAGCTGGGATGTTCCCAAACACTTCAGGGAAGGTCGTGTGAGTGCCCCACGCCATCGGTGCAAAGCGGGACACCGGTTGCAGTGGAGCTGGAGGTCAGTGGGGTGTGCTGTTCGACCAGGGTTCTACCTGAGCGGTGCTTAAAGCTTGATGGCCACTAAAGACAGAGTTTGTTCAGTTGTTTATTCCTGTGTGGAGTACCAGAGCGTTCCCTGGAGTCAGGAATGCTCCCTAAAGTGTTTCCTATATATGTTTACATTTCCAAGTTGGCACAATTTGAAAAGATTTCCGAAGTGATGAGGACCTAATCACTTCCTTGGGAGGGATATCCCAAGCAATATATGTCCTGACCTATGGTACTACTGTGTGCATTTTCCTGCTTCCCAGTGTAATTCACTCATTGGAATTTCTGCTCCCTCATTTTATTCTAAGTATACCAGTATTTAGTTATCAGTATTCAGGCCAGTTCTTGCAACTCATTTTCTAATAATCACTCAATTTTTTTTTTTTTTAATACTACTGATTTCTTAAAAGTACTTTGGCACTGTAGAAAAGAACTGTAATATTTTATCAGTAAGCTTGGAATGCTAATAAATACTTATGTGTGCTGAAAGTACGTAATTGAGATACTTTCTTGATAACCTAATTTA
This sequence comes from Oxyruncus cristatus, assembly GCA_013399855.1. Taxonomy (NCBI): domain Eukaryota; kingdom Metazoa; phylum Chordata; class Aves; order Passeriformes; family Cotingidae; genus Oxyruncus; species Oxyruncus cristatus. The sequence goes on along the minus strand of VXAY01005793.1, from coordinate 523,340 downwards.
GTATTTCTGTCGTTTAAATTTGCCTGTCGTCCTCTCAAGGCAAGGGCTATTTTAGTCAATCCTATGGCCTTTTTAAACAATAGGACTGTAATTCAGTTAGTTCTAGTGTTTCCACTTCTTGCAGCAGGGTAAATACAGTCAAAGTGTTTGAAAAATTCACTGCTTCCCAGAGTGATGAAGCAGTGTAGTCTGTTGAGCCCTGTATTTAATTAGATAAAGACTAAGGTTTTGCAAAATAATTCATTTAAGAGAAACAAACCAACTATCCTCAGATTTCTATGCTTTAGGAACCTCTGCTGGTTCCTAAAATACATCTGCAGACATGGCATTTAATCAAGAGAGAATATAATAGAATCGTAGAAGGGTTTGGTTTGGAAGGGACCTTAAAGCTCATCCAGTTCCAACCCCCTGCCATGGGCAGGGACACCTTCCACTATTGCAGGTTGCTCAGAGCCCCATCCAACCTGGCCTTGGACACTTCCAGGGATGGGGCAGCCACAGCTTCTCTGGGCAATCTGTGCCAGGGCCTCACCACTCTCACAGCAAAGAATTTCTTCCTGATATCTACTCTAAACTTTTAGTTTGAATCCCTTTCCTCCGTTAGAGAAATAGGAGTTTCATTCAGAGATGTTGACCTTGTCCTCTGTTTCCAATGAGCCATTTCTTTCTGGGGAATCTGCACACTGGGATGCAGTTCTCCATGTGGAAAAGACAAGCAATCCTTCTGATAGGAGAGGAAGGTGCCATCTGAATTCTTGGTGCAGTGTGTAAGGAAGAAAAAGGGCACGTGAATGTCCGTGAGAGAGAAATGGTTATGTGGAAAATGAGTGATGAAGGGAGCTGGGTTTTTACTGCTGGAATCCTTTCAGCCTAATGCTGACTGCCTCCTGTTGCATTTGCTGTGTGTGCATCCAGCTTTTAGGAAACACAGGCTTCCTCTGCTTGTCTGAAAACCCTGTGTCTTCAGTGATAGGGATGTGTGAAAACGAGAGTTTACTTCATTCCACTAGATCTGTGTGAGGGAACAAGCTTCCCCTTGTTCTCTTTAAATCATGCTGGGCAAGAAGTAATGAAATGTATTTGTGTCATCCGAGGCTGGTAAATACTTTCCAGATACAGATCTGTTTGGGGGGGATTAAAAAAAGTACGTTTTCTGAGTCACTTTTCAGAAAGGAGGCTTGCTTTGTTAGTGCACACGAACTGTGAGGTTTGGTGATTGGTTTTGGACCTGGCTGCCTGAGGGAAGGGAGGAATATGGTCTGTGTAATGAGCCATGTGCTGCTTGCTTTCTTTATTTATGGAACCCACCCTGCCCTCAAAATTTGTTCAACTCTAATCAGATGGAAGGTAGAAGTCCTAAAAGTTACATTCCTACGAGTCATGGGAGAACTGGTGCCTGAGCAGAGTAGAGACCTTGGTTGGTGCACTCTTTGAGGGAGAAGTCTGATATTTGGTGTAGAGAGTCCTCACAGGGCACAATGGCATGGAAAGCTTCAGTTGCTGTTTTGCCTTAACTAGACGCAGGGTAACACAGCTATGGGCAATAAAACAATAAAAGTTTGCTTATTTTTGTTTGTTTGCTTGCTTGTTATCTAGCATTGCATAGGCAGACTTTTCTGTCTAAGGAAGCAAAAACTGAAACAGGGAAACTGAAAGACAATGTGACCTGAATTCATTCATGAAAAAAAAAGCTTGCCAAGAAACAGAGCCACCCAGGGTCCACCCCTTAGTTTTATCAGAATATCTCAGAACGTGAGGGAGGCAAAACTTGAGTAGGGTAAAATCCGAACTAGCTGAAGCAAAATAAAAGAGGAAACAAATTAGAAAAAAAAGTTATCAGTTTCCAAGGCAAAACCAATTGCTTAGTAATGTCCCTCATGGAAGGTTTCAGCAAAATAATTTGTGACCTGTGCATTGTGGTGCAGTTGTGCCCATAGATGGTGGCCTGCTGGAGTGGCTGTTCAGGTGCTTTCCTTGGTACCAGTGTATTTAACCACTTTCAGCAGGACAAGAAAATGACTTTTCTGTGTAAGGACAGTACAATCTGTTACCCAAGACCTTTGGAGAGTGTTCAGCGCTGCCTTTTCCATTGTTTTTCCTTGCTCTGGCCAGTAGNTGTACCCATCAGCAAGCAAGAACCTTGCTTGGTATCACCTTGTGCTTCACAGTCAGCCAACAAACTGCCAGGTTTCGAGGTTTTTTTGTTTGTTTGTTTGTTTTTGTTGTTGTTTTGGGGTTTTTTTTGGTTTTTTTTGTTTTTTTGTTTGGTTGGTTGGTTTTTTTGTTTTGTTTTGGGAGTTTTTTGTGGGTTTTTTTGGTTTGTTTTTTTTTTTTAATGTCCTGCTGTTTTTTTCCCGTTCTCCAGACAAGCTGATTAAAAATGTCAGCGAGTTGCATTTGAGATGTATCTTACCTTGATGGCAGTTGTGGCTTCTGATTTGGATATTGGGCACACTGCTTGCTGTGAGAGCCTTTTGTGCCTCAAACCTTCAATTTTGAGCTTCCTTTGATCTTAGAATTGCTTTTGACTACTTTTACTGGACAGCGTGCTTGAAATTTAATGGATTTTTTTGACACTGGCAGTTCTTTGAAGTTTTTCTTGTTTTCCTGAGATTCCTTACTGATATAAATATATCTGTGATTCATTGACTTAAAGCATTGGCTTATGATTTTTTTCGAGTTAACCTTTTAGAAAGAAAAATTCCTCTGTTTTGTGGTAGGAGATTTTTCTGCCCCACTGCTGATCACTGCTGATTTTGCAGGAAATCCTTTGTTTCATGTGGCTGTATTGTGAGGACACCTGTCAAGAACCCAGTCTGTGCAGGTAACTCTTAAGCAAAGAGCAAGGTGATTATTCACTGGCAGAGATGGAATTGTTGTGGAAGTCTTGGGAGCAACTGGATGAAGCTGGGTATGATCTATCAGAGAACAGTAAATAAATTACAGGCTCTAATGATTTCACTCACAAGATTCTGGCTTTTGAACAAATTACTTAAAAGCTGATGATGTGTAGCTGGCATGGCAAGCCGGAATCACATCTTTTGAACAAGTGGTAGGTTCTGGCCTACTGAAAATCCAGAAGAGGATCAGACTGACAGGCTTCTCAAAGCAATGCAGTTAGAAACTGAATTGGTTCATTCACCATCACTCCAATTAAATGAAGAGGCCACTGCTCCTAAGTTTGATTAATGTTTTTTTTTCCTCCTTTCAAGATGTCATTTGCACGAGAAATGCATTTTCTCGTAGTTTCAAGAAGAGGAGGATGCATCTGTGAAAAGCTGTGTGATGGCCTTTAATGTCCCAGTAAAGGCTGTAATTACTGAGCATTAAAAGAAACTGGATTCATCAGTGTGTGACGCAGAGGCTTGTGAAACCAGGCCCTGCTGTAAGTTCGTGGACACACCTCCAGGACAGGCCTCAGTCTCCTTCATGACTCGTGAAGGACAGAGATCCCAGTCATCCCAACGGAAAAACACACATCCATTTCTCTTGCTTTAGGACTCTGTCCCGCTCACTGGAAGCTGTTTGCACTAAAGAATGGATCTCTGAACTCTGCCAGGATGTTGAGGAAGCAGCTATAGTAGGGGTATAGTATATATAGTATAGTATAACTAGTCTCTAGCTGTGTAGCTGGAGACTTAGAATAGACAATCTTGAGTCAAGGCACATGTCTTAACCAGGGCTGGTTCAGAGATCTGAAGCTGCAAATTATTATCCAAAATTTCCCAAGGTTGTCTCATGGACTGAAAATCCAGAAATAATGGAAGTGATCAACAAAAATCCTGCTGTTACATTCCCATGTTCACTGGAAAGCCTGCTGAACTTATTTATCTCTATATCCGTGTCAGGAAAAGCAACAGAATTGTAAAATGTAGGTATTATCTCAAGCCAGTGATCAGAATTCTCCATCAAACAATTCTGGAATCTTCTGTAAATATGTCAGATTTAGCAGATATTGCTTTTCTGGGAATTGTTTATTCACACTGCCTTTGTGACTTTATTCAGGAGACACAATTTCAGTGTCTGTCCTTGAAAGGACTGAGAAGCAGAGGAGTCTTGAGAAAAGGCTGAACCAGCTCTTTGGAGGCCACAGGTGTCCCTTCACAATCTCTTTGCCTGGGGGTCCTATTGCCATGACCCACAAAGATTACCTGCACTGAGTATTGCAAATATTTCAAAAACCAGGACTTAATTTTTAGTAGGTGTGAAAGTGGGATCAGAAGTGACTTCCTGGGCTGCTTGGATTCATCCTGAGGAAGGCTAGTGCCATCTGCAGAACAGCTCATCCTAATGTCATTGTTGTACTGAAGCTTTACCTGGATGTAGACTGGTTTTCAGGTAGGTATGTTTCATGATGTTTGTGTGAACGTTCTGGGAGATGATGCTTAGGAGAACCTGTGCAAATGAAGGTGTATTAAAAAAAAAAAAATTCAGGAGAGATCTTCAGTTTCATTTCTGGGTGAGCCATTTTGATTTTGAGGACACTAAATATTGGCTTGGCTTGTGCTTTGTTGTGTGGGAGTAGATCAAACACCAGAAGTGGGACAGGTACATCATAGATGCTGCCTGACATGGATAGATATGTATGTTCAAACAGAAAAAAATAAGCCACTGAGGATTGCATGGGCGTGTGAATGCTTTAGAGATGCCAGCCTAGGCCTTGCTCCAGTTTTCTAAATGAGCCCAAAATCGGGGTTATTGAAAACTTGAAAAGCTTTCATTGAAACGTCATGATTCCCTCTCTCCATGGCTGCAGAGAGCTGGAAAAAGCTGAATGTGGGAAGATGCAGTAAGAGAGGCAGAGATGCACAGCGTGATGGGGAATCTGAGAAACAGTGCTGTGAGGTGTTGAAGTGAAATCTCCTCACCAGCTCTCTGGGTCTGCATTCCAGAATTCTCCGAAGGTTTCTAATGCTTGCTGTGGCATCTTTATGTTTGGGTTTTATGCTTGAGGCCTTTGATTCACACCTGGCGGAGTGCATTTGATGTTGCCCTGTATGCCTGCAAGGGTGAAGTACAACTGTAAACTCTCCCTAAAGCTTTCCTCTGAGTAGGAGTAGACCAACTTTACCTGAAGCCGGTGATATTTTCTCTTGCCTGCCTTGTCCTTGTGCTGGTTCATCCTAGGTAGACTTGAAAAATCGTTTCAACTTGTCCTGCACACTTGATGGTTACACTTGTGAAGAGAAATGATTTGCTAATTGCCATAATGAAAGAGAATCTTGTTCTCTTGCCCCATGTGCAAGCTGCTTGAACTTCTATGTATAGTTGTTTCTCTGGATCACCAGCATATGTGACTCCGACCTTTAATTTCCTCTGTTGTCCTCTTTCCACAGAGGCTGTTCTGTAAGAAACTCTTCCTTCTCTCATTTTCCAGTAGTGACTGAGGAGAGAGGTCACCAAACAAGATTCTAGGAACCAAAAGGTGTTGGTTTCTTCTACCGTGTCCCAGCTTCTTTTTCCAAAAGATCTTCAGCTGACGTCTCTGCTCTTTTAATTTTTGTTTCTGGCATGACTCATCTGAGTGAAAATGTGGTCAAAACAATGACTGTGGATGTGCTCGTTTTTGTTTCTTTCAAGCCACAGTTAAATTTTTCAAAAGGGTAACCTTTTGAATTGAGTGCAGCACACTCCTCCCCGAGGACAGTAGTGATGGAAGGTGACGGGGGGATCATTCCTGGCTTTTTTCCAGGAAGTACTTTGCTTCACTGCCTTCTTGAGAGCTGAATAAATATAATATGAAGAGGCTGAAATCATGAAGATAATTTCATTTAGCCAATAAACACCATCCTGTGCTCCAGAGAGCTTGCTAGTACTTCCTTGTGCTCCTCCACAGCTTCCTCTACAGCTTCTCTACTTGCTCACTTTTATTCCCACCAGTTAACGTCCACTCTGTTCCTGGCATCTTGCTGTTCTGTTCTGCTCCTTCTTCCCTCTGCTTGCTCCTGTTCGTTCCTGCTGTGACAGCCCGGTGTGACAGTCTCTCTCTTCATTCACAGCCTCCTCAGTGGCAGGAATGGTGGCATCTTGTGAAGCAGTTCAGACAGAGGTGTCGCTGCAGCTCAACTTCAACTCCAGCAGAGTGGAGTGCTTCCCGAGCCTTCCCAGCCCTCCTCCCATCCGCAGGGCCACCAACCTGTCCTTCAACCCCCACAGCCCTGTTTTTCCCGTGGTGCTGGGCACTGCCAACAGTGAATGCTGCTTGTCCAGTCAGGGAAACGGCTCCAGGGAAATGGCCCTCACTTACGGCATCCAGAATCAAGGGTAGGAACAGATGAGAAGGGAAATGAAAAAAGCAAAGCCTGGGAGAAGCCTTGCGAGGGTGAATGTGGGACGTGGGACAAGGAATTAGGTGGGAGCATAAGTGAGAAGTGAGTTGCAGGAGTGACAGTATCTTTTAAATGGAGCATGAAAAGCTGCATGATGTGTGGGAACAGTGGGACAGGGAATCTCCTGTGAGACAAGTGATACCCCTGGTCAGAATGCTTCCAGAATGGCACACCTGTCAAGTGAAAGAGAGGATATTTCAAACTTTGGGGTGTGCTTTGGAGAGTGGGAAGATAATCCCCACTAACACCCCTTGGTCAAGAATCCTGCTGTGAAACCACTTGGCTCAAGTGGTTTCTGTTGCCCTTTTCCTGGCATCTGGGAGGAGGGGTTGGACTCAGATCAGGGTTGGCAATAACACAGTTATTTACTGTATGGATTGCTGTAGCTGTTGACCCTACTTTGATCTCTGGATTGCCTCTCTGCAGCTTGAGTCCACCACCTTCCTGCCATTACCCTGAGCAGCTGGAGACCACAGGGAACCTGGAGACCATGTACTGCCAGTACAGCAGCCAGGGGGGAATTTACCAGCTGTCCCAGTATTCCCAGCAGCACCAGTTCTCCCAGTTCTGCCAACTGCCGGATCACCAGGCCACCAATGTGCTCTCCAGTGACCATCTCCCTCCTCCAACACCCCCTGAGTCCCATCCAGCTTTCCTGGCCTTAGCTGGTAACGCTGGAGCAGTAACCTATGGAGCCACACAAGGCTACGGACAAAACCACATGGGGGGGCAGCTTGTGCCACAGCAGCCAAGTGGAAACTCAGGTAAATTTCTGAAATATTTTGTAATCCTGCACCTCTGGAGTAACTAAACCATACCCTGAAACATTCAGTGGTTTTACTGGTGGCTGTGACAGAAAGTAGAAACGTGCACATGCATGCACAAAGATATATATGTATGTGCCCATCTTTATTTCAAATTTCCTTTTATGCTTGGGGGTTTTTTTAAGTGCTGAGTGACCCACTCATTTGAATCAAAAGTTACCACACAGGTTGCACATGTCAGAAAGAGCATTAAATGTGAATGTGTCAGGTAGTGCAGTGGTTTTTCTCTGGACAGGAGAACTAACTTTTGGAGGAGTGTACTGTCGTACAAATGAACATGCCTTTGGGGTATGTGGGTGGGAATCAAGGGTGCACAGTGGAAAAGGTGCCACAGCAAGTGGAATAGTTGGAGGTAGAAAGAAAACCAGGCTTCTCACTGTTGGGCTTCTGCAGAAACCAGATTGAAATTTTATATCTTGGGGTAGTGCAAAAGAAGAGAGAGACAGAAGCCAGCAGAGTATGCAGATAGAGTCTTTCTTTTTCTTCCTCTGGTTTGAATTTGCAACAGATTAAGGCACTTCTGCATAATCTTCTAAAAAGTGACTAGGTGAAACTGGCACTGTTGGTCTCCTTGTTTTGTGTCCAGGCTTTGTATTTTGAAGTTATTCAAGCCCAAGTATAATCAAATGATAAACCATTGCAGTTAATTTATTTGGACTGTCAGGTTTGTTGAATTAAGCTCACAGTCCAAAAACTACATCTCTTGTCTTATCACATAAGAGAATAGTTTCAGACCACAGATGCTGCTGCTGCTGTTTTTGTACCAGTCTTGTGGACCTTGTCAGGGAGGGAAGTCTGACTCAGAGTCTGACTCACAGCAGGCTGCAGGCTGGCTCATGTTCCCATTATTCCTGCTGACACTGTCCAGGCCAGGTTCGCAGCACCCATGCTACCTACCACACTTGGCCTGTCTCCATTCTCTGGTTTCAAGGCATAATTATTCTTTTCAGTGGTTTTTCAGTCTGAAGTGCCAGAAGTAATGAGAGGGCTGTGCCCCAGTGCACCAAATCAGCATTTTTATAGCGTGGTGCCACAGTGTGTGTTGCATTCTTTGGGGCACATTGTGTGAGCATAAAGGGGTAGGTAAAGGGGCAAGCTGATGAAGTTGAAAGATTGTTGAAGGAACAGAGGCAGAGCTGGTATTCTCTTACTCTGTCCAGAGCACAATCAGCAGTGCATGGCTGTTCTGTCCAAGGAAGGGATCCTACAGCTGTTATGACCAAGTTCACAGAATCATGGAATGGTTTGGGTAGGAAGGGACCTTAAAGATCATCCAGTTGTAACCCCCCCCGCCATGGGCAGGGACACCTTCCACTAGCCCAGGTTGCTCCAAGCCCCGTCCAACCTGGCCTTGGACACTTCCAGGGATGGGGCAGCCACAGCTTCTCTGGACAGTGCCTCACCACCCCCACAGGGAAGAATTTCTTCCTAAAAGGGCTCCAGGTTCCCAAAGTGCAGTGGGCAGGGAACCAGTCTGTCAGTGCAGACACACCTCTGAGTCTTGCTTCAGCGTGTAAGCAAGTGAGCAGCTTAGTTGGATTATAAATACTACTCAATAAAACATTACTGCTTCCAGCTTCTGTAAATGAAAGGGAAGATTAAACATTCAGGTTATGCTTGGCGGAGCTGGAATCTCTTGGAAAATAGGAGTGGAGAAAAAAAATTGGGGAGTGGGTGTCTCTAGTATCATTACATACTCTCAGGATCAGTGCTGAGTGGCATCGTGGTTTCTTTTTACATGATAACAATGCTATGAACTTTCTAAGTTTTTCCTCCTAAGAACTACCTTTTGGATAAAAACAGTGCAGTGTAAACAGCAGAGTGATCCTTCACCTAAATGTGGTGTCTGCTCTACTGCAGCGACCACCAGGGCATGACTGCAATGCTGTTTGCACTGAGCAAAGCACAACACGCACACCTTTACATAGACATGCTGCTGTTATTTTCGTTATTCTGTCTTCCCCTTTTTCCTCAGCAGACATCACTGCCTATCAGGCTGTCCCCTGGAGTGATTTCTACATGCAGGGAGCTCAATTCTCAAATCAGCTGCACTCCCAAATGCCATTTTCTAGCGCGGTAGGAGGACGGGACTTCACAGAGCCGTGTCTTCTTCACGTGCCCAATGGAACAGCACTGGGATCCACGTCACAGGCTGGAAAGCAAAAGGGAATGACACCAGACCAGGATTCAAACCAGAGCCGGCAAACAGAGCCAGAGCTGGAATCGCTTGCTGAAAGAGAGAGGATGTAGAATGTTGTAGCAAGAAAGGAGACACCACTGTTGGTAACTGAAATGCCAGCTGATTTTCTTTTTGGGGGGAAAAGGAAAGAGTTCCAAGACAGCAGGAGCTCTGGTGAATGTAGCATCAAAACTGTGGAATGAGTGGGAATGGAACTTCCCTTTTTCTGGCCTGCCATCCGAGGCTGGTCCCATTACCCTGTACCTGGTTCTTAGATTCATCTGTTCGTAGAAATGGGGACACAGAAGTCAGTAAAATAGACGCCAGAGTTCTGTCCTCTCTCAGACAACATCTGTTGTGAGCTGAATGGCTGCACAGGACTGGGAATTTCTAAGATTTCCAGAAGTACAAACACCTCTCTTCAAGGCAGAACTTCTTCAGCATGAGAGGGGAAAGGGAAGAGTTTTCTGTCTGGATTTCCATTTCCAGGCTTTTATTTTGGAAACAAAATTACCCTACTTTCGAATTGTTGAAAGGTGTCATATGCCTTAAATATCCTTTGGAGGTGTATGGGGGTATATATGTGTCTAATTTTGAAATATGAGACATTTGAAAAATCCAAGGTATTTTGTGTCATGTGAAATCACATTTTCTTATGAATCTGTTTGGGTTTTTTTTTTTTTCAGAAATCAAAGAAGAAACTAACGACTGATGCTGCTCTCTGAGGGGAAAAAAAAAAAAAAACACCAAAGGAAACACTGCCATTTTAAACTCTGCAAAATAAGAAGAATCAAAAAGAGAGTCAAGAAAAATAATATCTGCAACAGAAACCCATGTTTGGTTGGTTGGTTGGTTGGTTGGGTTTTTTTTGTTTTGTTTTGGTTTGGGTTTTTTTTTTTTGCAAGTCTCCTGACTTTAATCCTGAATTCTAATCTTGAGGAGCCCACAGACAGGAAAGAGCTGATACAGGCACCAGAGTCCAATGGGTGGAAATTCCAGGTCATGCAAGAGTCAGAAGGTATGGCCGCTGTCCTGGAATACATGGGAAGAATATTACATATGCAAAAGAGGGGGAGGAACTCCACCAGCTACCTCATTTTAGGGACTCCAGACAGAGAAAGAAGTGTCTTTGGAAGTCCACCATTAGTTTGGTGTTTTCTAGCCTCGAATTACTTTAAAAAAATATTTTCACTGTAAAACTGTAACAATAAACAGCTGCAAAACTGTGACTATGACTATAAATGCTGGCAGTGTAAGCAGATCCCTCTGTTATTAATTGGTTTAGCATCCCATTTGAATTGATCCTTTTGATCTTGGCTTGATCGTCTGGGCTCCTGGTTTACCTGGAGCTGTCAGCCTGGGAAACAAAGTATGTCTCTGAAATCAGCTGTCAGGGGCGAGAGCAGAGGACTCCGGTGGTGAGATTGTTTACTCTGGTACATGAACAGAGTTGCAGTCCCCAGGAACCACGGTTCCCACAGGAGCTGTTTGTAGCAGCCTGGATCTGCGGGATGTATGAGTGGCTAAAGCATGGCTCTCCCCCTGTCCTTGTGAGGAAAGACCACCGTGCAGCAGGAAGATGGACGTGCATTTCCTTTGCTACTTGCTGTGTTAAACCCTGAGTCTCTCCACTGTCTTTTAGGCACTGGCAAGGCCTGAATAGTTTTTATATTTACCATGGTATGGGGGCTCCTCTTGTACCTTGGATTACCAGGTCTTTTGCTTCAGTTTCTCTATAGTCTGTCCCTGAAGAGCCTCTGGCAGGAGCCAGATGCTGCAGCTCCTCTCCTTTTTCTTTCTCCTGTGTCCTGTAAAACACTGGTTTATGTCTGGCAGTGGCTGAACACTGCTGGAAGACTAAGCAGTGTAGGCAGAAACAGGTTTATATCTTGAATCTACAGATTTGTGTGGATATTCTGGAATTGTCATTTCCTAGAGCAAAAGTTAATTCCCGTGGGTAATAAGCTGAGATTCGTTAAGTATGTGCATTAGTTCACGCTTGTGAACTACTTTTAGGCTGAAGAGCCTAAAACAATATTTCCAAGAGGTGTGAATAGGAGTTTTCATTGGGATTGCAAGTGCACTCAAAGCTGTTAGTGGTGACAACAGCAGAGTTCTTCATGGCTGGGAATCTTGCCTGGATCCCAAACCAGCCCTTCCAGGAGGTGAAGAGGACAAAACCAACAGAATGCCTGTTCTCTTAGAGTAAAGAAGAAAATCATTTAGTGTGCTTTTTGAGAAGCACTCATGTTCAGAAGCATGCTTTTTGGCTGTGGTCTGGTGGCAGACTCAGGCAGCCAATTCCCACGCCCAGGGCATTGCCCATTAAAATGTCTTTTGGACACTCCCATCGCTAAGTGCTCTGTGGATACAATCTCAGAAGCTTTGGGGGTTGAATGAGCACAGTCAAATTTTTGAAATGGCCAATCCTTTGTGTTTAAGCTTTTGGGTAAAGCGCAGGCTTCTCTGAGAATGGTTTGAGTGGAATGGTCTGATTCATTTCCATGCAACCTTAAACTTGCCGGGTTCAATTGGGCTTGAAGTTTTGAACTGAGCTTTCTTTCTTATCAGGAGGAGGAAAGGGTGGGTACCTGAGACTACTGCAACTTACTGGTAGTGGATTTGGTGTTGCACAGGTGGGTTCAGGCCCCTGTGTCGTTTCATTATTCCCTTTTCATGTTAAGTCTCAAGAAGGCTCACTTTGTTAGGGTGGGCACAATCAAAATTCCAAATGCTGTGGCTTCCTAGCTGTGGCACACCCTTTTTTGAAGGAGACAATTGTTTTGCCTCTGTATCATCATTTGATGATGGAAGTGCCAAGCCAAGAAGCCAGAAATTTGAAGCAAGACTTGGTGCAAACAGATAAAGCTCTGTGTGTGTTACCAAGTCTTACTGGGTTTTTTTTCAAGTTGTTTTTTTGAGGTGGAAAGCCAAATTGTGGATGTATTTGTATTGGACTTGTGCAGTACCATGGCTGTGAGACTGGAAAGGGGAGTGAGGTTATTGTCACAAACTTATTCCACAGAAGGAATGAGATGGTTAGGTTTTGTCCAGTTCCCTGAAGTGTGGCTGTTCAGCTGAAAAGTAAACGTATCTTAGTATGATTAACTTTGCTACTTCTAAACAGGCAAATCTGGTACATTGACCATTTCCTATGTGCCTTGGCCAGCAAGTAGACATTATTTTCTACAAGCAAGTCCTGTTTTATGGGGTGAGAGCACATAAACTCTCATCAACTAACTTTTTGATTTTAGTCAATGAGAGAAGTCTTTTCTTGCGGGCTTCTTAGTTTCTGTAAAGTGGGATCCATTAGGAAGTATCAACGTTTCAGTTTAACAGCAGGAATTCCCAAGGTATTTTTTGCATTTATTATAAAGGTTGATGCAAATCATATGAGACAATAATCTATTGCTGAATGATAAATGCTGATTTTTCTTCACATAGCTGAGCTAAGCGCAATACATTAAAAAAGCCACAAACCAAAACAAAACCAAATCAGTCACCTACCAGTGCTATCTGCCTTCATAGATGAATGCTGATGAGCATGAAAACACCTGTGAGTCCTCATTTAGCTTAATGATAATTGTATTTAGCATAATGATAATCATACCTCTGCCAGGTGAGCCTGCACAGCGTCGGTCATCAAAACCAACACAGAGGGACTCTGGGACAACATTCCTTAGTCTTCTTTTGTGTCCCACGTGCACATGTCTGCCTGATCCATCAGTTAAATTTTGAACATGAAGCCAACAGCTTCACAGAGACCAGGGCTGTGGTAGCAGTCTCCTCAGGGTTGTAGCTGGAGGAATGAACTGCTGAAAAGAATTTGATTTTACAGCAAGGCAGCTGTAAATAGCCAGGAGCTTAAAGGTTCCAGTTATATACAGGATATAAGCCATCCTCTTTGGGATACTTTTTGTGCCCTCTGTGCTCACTGTGTGTTTTTACAGCACTTAAGGGGGGAAAAGTTCCTCCCTTGATTTCTTTTGAGGAATTTTGAGTAGAGTATCCTGTGTGTTCCACCTCACTTTCTGGTCCTAGGGCAGAGAAGGATCCCAGCGGGGCCAGCACTCCCTGGTGTGGTGGAGGGGCTGAGGCACTTTGGCAGGATAGTCCACCCTGAGCAGACTTAAAATGCAATAATGCATACAATGCAGGCCATCATGCAGGCCATCATGCCAGCTGTCATGCAGGTTCAGCTGCTGGGCCAGGTTGCTGTCTTTGTGTTAAATTATGCTGAGACCATCCTGGCTCGCCAGACTTTGAATATACATCCTTTTTTTTTGAAGCCAGATGCGACAGATAAGTGAGTCCCGCAAGCTTGTAAATCTGTGACTGCCAGTCCATCACTTCATAACCAAAAAAGCCCAGTCCAAACTTCCATATGGCAGATCCTTCTGTGTACTTCCTTGAAGTGTGGAGCTTCTCCCATCAAGCAGGGATGCCTCTTCATGGTTACTCCCCAGGGGTTAAGAGAAAGAGAGGGATCTGCCCTTGATCTCGTATGGTGAGTTATATCAATCTGTACTTAATGATTGTTTCTTTTGCTAGCTTTGATACAATTGTTTTAATATAATTGCTTTGTTACAGTGCACTGTATTACTTTGTTATATAATACTCTGCGAGTAGATTTTTTTTAGCTTTTACACTGTGTAGTAAATAATTCTGATTAGGGTTTTTCATCTGTTCACCTGCTCGTTAATTTTGTCACAATAAATAATTCATTTATATAAATGTATACATTTTGGCATCATTAAAACCTGCGGGACAAAGTGGGTTTAATCACACTTCTGTAATTCCTTTAAATTTAAACCGCTAACACAGTCCGAGGCTAGGATGGGATTCAGCTGCACCTAAACCCTTCCCTGAGGAGGAGTTGAGAAAGCAAGGGAGTCCTTTCTGCACCTCGAGACTCACTGGCAAGGCTTTGCTTTTTAAAACTTTGTCTAAGCCTTCCACTCTCCCGTGACAGGCACAGGGCTGGCCGAAGTTTTTTTTGGGGGGGAACCGGTCTGACAGCCTGTGTTTGTGCCAAGCCTCTTCTGTGCATCACACAGATGAGCAGAGCCTGTTGTTTTGAGCTCCTGTAATCCCTGAGGAGCGAAGTTTCTTCGCTGGGAGAAGGTCAGAGAAAGTAAGAGAGCAGCAAAGGGAGAGAACAATAATAAGAGGAGGAGGAGAAACTAAGGGAAAAAGGCACCTTCTGTGACTGTGTCCAGGTGATGATGGGAATCCCAGGCCTCCAAATAACTCTGGTTCATTGTAAATGTGTTTGTGCAACATCCCTGCTGTCAGTGCTGCTGCTGCCTGGCAGCTCCCCCAGCCGTGCCCCTGCAGCTTTCATTCCCCTAGTGACTTGTGGGCTTCAGGGTACTTGGTGGTCCTGTGCTGGCAAAAGGGCAAGTGGGGCCTGAAAGTGGTAAACCACCTTTTTTAGATTTTCACACTGGGATCAGAATATTGAGCCATGACCCCTCCACCCTCTTGAGGTCATCTTTGCATTTTGCTTGAGGAGCACTTTAGGCTGCCTGAAACCTTGCTGATGTCTCAGGAGCCCTTAGAATCATAGAAGGGTTTGTGTTGGAAGGGACCCTAAAGATCATCTGATTCCAACCCCCCTGCTACGGGCAGGGACACGTTCCACTATCCCACATTGCTTAGAACCCCATCCTACACGGCCTTGGACACTTCCAGGGATGGGGCAGCCACAGCTTCTCTGGGCAACCTGTGCCAGGGCCTCCCCACCCTCACAGGGAAGAATTTCTTCCCAATATCCAATCTAAACCTGCTCTCTGTCAGTTGGAAGCCATTCCCGCTTGTCCTGTCACTCCAGTTCCTGATGACGAGTCCTTCTCCAGCTTCCCTGTAGCCCCTTCAGATACTGGAGGGTGCTGTGAGGTCTCCACACAACCTTCTCTTCTCCAGGCTGATCAATCCCAGCTTTCTCAGCCTGGCTTCATAGGGGAGGTGCTCCAGCAGCTTCTGGGCATCTGCTTCATTTGAGCCTCTGTTGGGGACGAAGGAACAGATGCAAAGGTTACTCAGAGACCCTCACCGAGAGCAGTCCCCACCCCGAGTCCAGGTGCTGTTCTCCAGCGGGGGAGCCGTGGGCTGGAGCACATCCCTGGGGAGCACAGGGGGCTGTCAGAAGGAGCTGCCAGGGCTGATGCCCTCTCCTCACCACAGCACAGACACTGGGAGCGCTGTGACAGCTTTGGGGCTGCACGGCTGAGGGCCATCCCACACACAGCGTCAGCCTGCTCTGCCAGCTGGGCTGTTTACACTCCCCGTTTGCAACAACAAAGGCCGAAAATATTTCCCGTAATTTCTGTTTGCTGTTCTCAGCAGAAGAGTCATGATTTATTTTTACAGCAAACCTCCCGTTCTGAAAAAGCATCTTCCTGTTTGTGTCATGTCCTTGCAGTGGCAGAGGGCTATGTGCCAGTCCAGCCCGGGGAGAACGGGGAGATGGGACTCCGGAGAAACACTCCACTGGAAATCTCTGGTGATTCATTTAGCTAATGGCTCAGGAAGAAAAGCCCTTTGTGTGCTGATGACTGAGTAGCAGCCAATGGATCATAATGCAAAAGTCATTGCCTTTTTTTTTTTTTTTTTTCCAAATTAGGCTCCCCACTCTGCCAGAGCTGCTTTACTGAGTCATTCCACTGATTCTAAACACTGTTTTAAACTCTGCCTGCACAAAGGGAGGAAATGGGAAGGGAATCCCCATCTCCCTGCCTCCCTATAGACGAGGCTTGCCCTGTAGTGCTGAGCTGCTCCCACGGGAGAGCCTCTGCATGGGGGAGAAGTGAGTAACACTTGCAGGAATATGCATCTCTCTCTCTCTCTCCTGGCTAAGAAGCAGCTGAATAAAGGTGGAAGAGTAAGCCTGAGGAGTGAAGAGACACGGAGAAATGTGATCCAATATAAACCAGGGTGCAGCATGGGCAGGGGCCTAACTTGCAGCCCAGCTGTGTTAGGACAGCCCAGCTGCATCCCAGCAGAGCACCTGGCTGCTCATGGTGGGTACAAATCAGGAGTGCGGTGAGAAATGGGCTTAATTCCTCTCTGACTTAATTCCTTGTGAAACGAAAGTTTCTGCACCAGGGCTGAGCTACCCTGAGCCACCCTGGGTGGGTGGACAGGGCATATGCAGCCTGGGGTGCTTTGGGAAGAGCGTTGCCAGCAGGTCGAGAGAGGTGATCCTGTTCCTCTGCTCAGCCCTGGAGTGCTGTGTCCAGTCCAGGACAGGAGGGACATGGAGCTCCTGGAGTGGGTCCAGCAGAGGCTGTGGAGATGATTCAGGGACTGGAGCATCTCCCTGAGGAGGAAAGGCTGAGGGAGCTGGGGCTGTTCAGCCTCCAGAGGAGACACTGAGAGGGGACCTCATCCATGTGTGTCAGTGTCTGCAGGGAGGGGGCAGAGGATGGACCAGGCTCTGCTCGGGGGTGCCCAGCAATGGCACAAGAGGAACGGGCAGGAACTGATGCCCAGCAAGTTGCAGCTGGACATGAGGAAGAACTTCTTTGCTGTGCAGTGACCCAGCACTGAACAGATTGCCCAGAGAGGGTGTGGAGTCTCCCTCATGGGGATATTCCAGAGCTGGGAGGTGGGACCAGATGACCCACTGTGGTCCCTTCCAATCCGACCCAGGCTGTGACTCTGGAGGTGTGGGTGTATCTCTGGGGCAGACACAGCAACATCATTCCTCTGCTGGAGGCTGCTTGGCTGTTTTGAAGCAGAGGGTCTTCAGCAGCACCAGTGGCTTGTCGAGGTGGTGATCGCATCTGTGAGAACCCAGAGGAGAGAGGTGCTGCCCTCCAGCCCACAGGAAGGTTACCAAGTCCTACAGCGATTTAAACAATCCTTCTGCTGATTTAGGCGACGGTGCCTCCAGCAGGCTGAGCTTTAGTGAAAGCTGTTTGTAGGAGAGTTTGCTCCGGAGCCTGAGCAGGTTCCAGTCTGGTGGGCAGGACTCCTCCCACGGGCAAAGCTCTTGGTGAAGAATACACTGGGCACCCAACACCCTCCCTTCATCCTGCCCTGGCTCAGGGCCTGGAAGCGCAGGGAAAAAAAATAAAAGGAGAAGGAGAGGGAATCCCCTGTTGTGCTCCAAAAAGTTACTGTGTAAATGTGATGCTGCTGAATAAAACACTAGAATAAGAATTGTTTCTGTTTAACTTACTGGATCAGCAAAACCCAACCTAGACAGGGGAAAATGGGTGAGGAACCCTAAGCTCACGCAGCACTGACTAAATTAAGCTCCCGGTTCAGGAGCACCTTTTGCCCTCACAGGCATTTGCAAAAAATTAGCTACAACATAGTTTCACTGGCATAAAAAGGAGCTGTTATCTGGAGAGGTGCACAGGCACGCGTGGAATTCTCTAGGACTTTTTTTAGGGGCAATTGCGTGCAAAATGGAAAATATCCTGCTTGGAACAGAGCTGGCAGGCAGCAAACAAAGGCCATCTGAGAGACTTTCCACAAAGCAAGGCTCCGGAGAGACTTTCCCTGATGTGCAGGCAGTGAGAGTCACTTTTTAGAGGGTAGAACAGCACTTTAAAGAGTGTGTTTCACTTCAAAAAATGAAAAAAAATAATTTCAGTTAATAATTAAAAAAATCAGGAAGTGCTGCTATGAAGGTACAACTTTTATTCAGCTCTTCTGTGCCTATGCATATGTGAAGTGGTATGTAAAGACTATTTTTAGCTCCGAACCTCTGTCTCAGACAGTGAGTAGGTAGCAAGTGGGAGTTTTTTAGTCTTTTCAGCCAGTGTGTGGCTGAGACCATATTTACTTCACGTAATCTTAATTCCTTACTGAGGAGTGAATAATTTCCATGTATTGTTTGGCAGTGCCCCACAAACACGAAAGTATTCACATTGCAGCCTGCAGGAGTAGGAGGCAGCGTCACGATTGTCCTTCTACATCCTCACTTTACAGCAGGCACACAAACCTGTAAGTTCAGAAACAGGTACTGGCAATGGGCTGAGATAACAGCAGCACCTTTCTTCAGCAGCTGAAGGCTTTTGTAGTCCAAGGTTCTTACACACTTCAGCTGTTGCCATGTGTGCCCAGTACTTTGCCAAGTAAAGTCAGAAAATGAAAAATACGGAAAGACCCCCCCCACCGTGTGACTTGCCTCACATCACTTCGGGCCTGAAGCAGGAAAAAAGATCAATGTATCTTCATCCCAAGACTGTTCTATCTTTTCCTTGAGCTCCTAGGTTTGTTCAGTAGAGCCTCCAAGTTCCTGCCAGAAGGGAAGCACAGATTTTGCAGATTTATATAATAATGCACGTGGTCATTGCTCTTCATGCTGGCGTCACCCGAGATTGCAGTCCTAATTTCATTTGTGCTCTGCTTCTGGTTCCATTTTTTTTGGTGGTATTTTTTTGTGGTCGGTTGGTTGGTTTTTGTTTTTGTTTTGTTTTGTTTTGTTTTTTAATGAAAAAAGCTACAGTTCATGCTGTGGGGTCTCACTGCCCCGTATTGACCATGAGAAGGCTTGAGGCTTTGATTTCATCATCTAATCTAACGAGTCAGTTGCTAGACACTATTGCAGTGCCAGCATTTCAAGCTGGAGAAGCCCTTTATGTATTTTATACCTTGTCTGACCTCCTGTATGCCCAGAGAGTTACATTTTCTCCCAGATATTACCTGCTCCTGTCATTCCCCACAGCTCGGTGTTCTTGCTCACCTTTATCCTTATGCTCTGCATTTGCCTTCCCCGCTCTATTTCTAGCACTGACCCTTTCCTCCACCCCTCGTTTTTCTCCCTTCCTTTACTTTCTCAGCCCTCTCTTCAGCTTCACTTCCCCTGATGGAAGTCTCACCTTGTTCCCAGCACTGCTGTCATCCTGCTTCAGGACACCTGGGGGAAACCTTCCGTGCTGCTCCTGGCAAACACAGGGAATGATGTACTGCTTGATTTTAAACTGATGCCAGAGAGGGGAGCAGGAGTGGAAGGGGAATGTGGTGCACTCAGGTCCTACCCATCCCCTTCAGGTTACAGGGGCTAGGGATCTCCCCCAGGATTTTCGGGAAGTGCCTCCAGCTCTGTTGCTGCCTGGTAGCTCTGAGGACTGGCACAAAGAAAGAGGTCACTGGTTACTGTGGGATTTTGCATTTTTCTCTTGAAAGACAACAAGGAAAATCAAAAGGTCCCAAAGGGAGGAGCATAAGCCTCTCAGTGCCACCCTGGGGTATGCAGAGGACTGGATGTGCTAAGGATTTCCTTATAAAAGAGCTCATTGTGTAAAACACACGAATGCTCTTGGAACTGCTCTCTTCTCCCAGCTCCAAGAAGTACCACAACCACCGAGCTGCAAAGTTAAGTGTCCCACCAGGCATCAGGCTGTCCTGGAGGTTGCAACAGCAGGGCAGCAGTGAAGGTGTGGGGGTGGGAAAACCTTCTCTCCTGGCTATGGCACAGGAGGTGGCTCTGCACCATCCGGCACCTTTCGCTGCTGTGTCACACGCAGCTCCTGCAGCAGCTTGGAAACACATCCAAGACTGAGCTTCACCACAGAGCCCTGTGAAGCTGCCATGGATTATTTGGTATCAGGCTGAGAGAACTGACATGAACCTGTTAACCAGGAGGGATGACTAGAGAGAAAACGTCGAAGCTGCCTTACCAGGGCAGCCGGAACGAGATCAGTAAGTTTGGCACAGCAGATACACCTCCTGAGAGAAGAGGTGGGCACTTGGGATACCAATAAGGATCCAAAAAGCCTGTCTCCCTTGATGGCCTTAGCTCCAAAAGACCCCAGAATGAGGCCCCCAGGGCTGGGACAATGCCTGGGCACCAGCTGACTCCCTCCCTGCTATTCCCTGGGCAGAGAAGGGGTTCCTTCTGGGGAGGATTCTGGGGGAATCTGCTGTATAAAAGGGCCCTTCCTCCTGCCTTGACCTTGAGAAAATTTGCCTCTGGAGTATTTACACCACATCCCATCCTCCAGGCGCATCCATAGATGCCCGTAAGCATCTGGGAAAGAGCTTCCCACACAGGGAGACCTTTCCAGGGAGTCAGGTGAGGTCATCTCCTCCTGGGGGCAAGCCAAAGGCAAGAGCCATCCAACTCAGCTCTAGCCAGGCTGAGAAAATTTGGTTTGCATTATGTGGCACAGCTTTTGCTCCCGGCCATAGCCTGAGGAGTAGCTGCAGATTTCAGGTGCGTGCGGGGCTGAGCGTAGGCCAAGTTCTTGAGCTTTGCTTTGTTAGTCCCAGGGACATGCTTGAATGCCCAGGTATTTTGGTGACTTCCCCACCTGTTCTATCACAACTGTACAGATTCAGGTGTCTCCCAGAATCTCTCACTTCTGTGGCTTTTCCCTTCTAAAAAGCTATGGGTACCTTGCTAATAAAAGACAGAAACCATCCACAACTGTCAGGCACTGCCTCCAAAACAGAGGCTGTGCTTCAACTAAATGGCTGATATTTTTAAACGCAGGCAAACCAACATTTTTTCCACTAGAATCATTGTTGGCAATAACCAAAGATACTTCAGTATGTACAAAAAACCCATTTGACTTGAGGCAGAAAGTTTTAGCCCAGACACTTGAACTCTGGCAAAGGCAAGCGCTGATAACAACAATCACAACATCACGGAGGAACTGCTGGGACCAGCTGCAGGGCTAATTTTACAGATAAATGTGACATATGTTGCAAAACGAAACACTTATAGAAAGAAAGCGTAAGCCTTTTAATAGAAATCTCCCCCAGGAGTGAGATGGGAGCTTTGCCAGCCCGAGGGAGGAGGGGTTCTCTCATGGTGTGACAAGATGCCATCACAGTAAGCAAGAGGCTCCCATTCCGGGAAGGGATGTGGTCGCTTGTGTCCCCACCACGGGGAAAAACAGAGGAGGCAGCTCAGGAGGTACACTGCCAGGCTCAGGAAGGGGATCTTACAGCAGCAAAAATCAGCTTTTCCTAACTGCAGTGCCAAGGCACGGGTGGAGCCAAGCTGGCACTCACAAAGAGGAGATACTTATCCTGACTGCTGGACCTTGGCACGTGGGATTGGAAGTTCTTAACAGGAATGGCCTGCCAGGTGGTGTTTGCTGGTTGCTCATCTTTCTGCCCCATTTCTACCTTCAGTTTTGTTTCTTTTTTCCACTATAAAGTCCTCGAGCACGGACATACTACCCCTCACCAACGCACAGAGTTCCAAAGGAGCTGCGTATTGCTTTGCACCGGTAGAATTGCTCTGACCTTGGCCAGTAATGACCCGCCGTGCGGCGATGAAGGCCAACAGCATCCTGGGCTGCATCAGCAGGAGCATAATCAGAGGACTGAGGGAAGTTATTAACTCCAGCTTCTTGGCAGTCATTAAACTGCATCCAAAATGCTGTGTTCCCAAAACATTTTGTAGTCCCCAGTAATCGGAAAAGCACCGGCGAACCGTCGGTGGAAGACAGCCAAGGATGGTTGGCGTGCTGGATGGAGCACGAACACTGAGGCTACAGGGCTTGCCCCACCTGGAGAACACTTTGCTGGGAGGGGGCTAATGGCAACCTTCCAGTATCTGTGAGGAGATGAGCAAAAAGGCAGAGCCAGGCTCCTCGCCATGGTGAGACAACAGGCACACGTTAAAACAAGGGAAGTTCAAACTCATAAGGAAGAACTTTCTCATCAGGACACCAGCCCAGCAGGGGCTCAGGAGACTGTGAAATTTCCATCCTTGGAGCTTTTCAGGATCAGATTAGGTGAAGCCCGGAGTACCTTTGTCTGACCTCCTGGCTGATCCTGCTTTGAACGGGAGGTTGGACCTCCTGAGGTCCCTCCAATCCAAAATTGAACTATTCTGTGATCCTATGATTCTAATTATCCTTAAACTTTACTGTCCACATACCCTGGGGATTTTTACACTAAAAATTAATGCACGCAGTGTGATATTCTTTCTGCCTCTGCAGAGAAAGGCCTCCCTCGTTCACCTCACACACTTGCCATTAAAACATGATTTGCATGGTCAGGAGAGGGTGACTTGACTCAGTCTTCCCTCTTCCACCTCTTTACACCATTTTTGCCACCCTTGTTTCTTTTCAAGAGCACTTTTGATGTGCACATCATACACAAACTTTCAGCTTGGCACAGAGGATAAAGTCTGCAGCCACTGGCTGTGCATGAGTGGAAGAAGTCCCTTTCTGCGCCACACTTTAGAAGGAAAATAGAAGGAAAATAGAAGGAAAATAGAAGGAAAATAGAAGGAAAATAGAAGGAAAATAGAAGGAAAATAGAAGGAAAATAGAAGGAAAATAGAAGTATAGAAGTAAAAGTAAAGTATAGAAGTAAAACCACAGGGCAAGTAATTTTCTGTGCTCGGTGGTCTGGTGATGTTAATGCTTGAGGGTCTACAAATCACAGTGTTCCCATACTACAAAGCAGCCACCCTGTGAGGGCAGAGGTTCCTGGGGGGGCAGTCTCTTGGTGCTAAAAATCAGGACAAGCAGCTGCCCCTAGAACTCACACTGTGAATAAAGCCATTTCTCAGCTGTGGAGCAGCCAACCTGCCCCATTGCACAGCACAGCTGTGTGGCTTCTATCTGAAAACAGGAACAGACCCCACTGGCACCCCCTGAACAATACAGATTTTTCTGTTTTCACACCCATAAAGTCACAGGGAGCTGCAAAGGAGTGGCTGGTCCCACACAGGGAGAGGCAAAACAGTAACTTCATTGAACACCCACCGCCACTCTTGACATCTGTTTGCACCTACACTGTTTGAATCCTGCAAATGGATTCAAGCCATGAATCATGAGCTTGCTGAACACTGGCCCCACCTCTCCTGTGCCTCTTGTGCTGCTGATGGTGGGACATCACCTGAGCTATGGAGATGCCCAACTCCCTGCTGGGAACTCACTCTGTGCCGCCGGGATAACCAGGCACTGGGGAATGGCAGGGAAACCCCAGCAACAGAGCAGCCTCAAGGATGTTTAAAGCTATTTCTTTTAATTACAAACCTCCAGCTGAGGTGAGACTGTGGGTCTGGAAAGGGCTGTTCAGGACTCCCCCACCCTTCCAGGAGCAGAGGCGATGCTGGAGGTGCAGCCAGCACGAAGCCGAAAAACCCGTCCTGCGTTGCAGCTCCCCCGGCTCTCCTCCGCCCGGCTCTTTCCTCACACACAGCCAAGGAGCAGCAGCTGGAGATGCCAGCTCCTTTCATCCAGCAGGACCTGCCCTGATCATGCTGCAAAGGGAGCAGTGGTGCTGCTGGGACACAGCACAAGTGGAGCTGCCCATCGCGTGGCCAGTCGAGGACTGAAGGCCAGCATCAGAACAAGGCATAAAAGGTCAGTTCTCAGCCACTGCCTGAATATCTATTGATCCTGAAACCAGCAGTGAGAGAAGCATTCAACGTGCCATGAATGGCTGCCTTGTGGATTCATTTTGCAGGAGCCACGCATGTGGAAGCCTATGTCCAGCAGTGGAAAAATCTCACTAACCTATTTTTATCGCTGCCAGCAGAGTCTGGCAAATGTCTACATGTTCTAGGTTCATTTAGAAGTGACTTTTGACAGGGTTCAAGGTCCTCACTGCTTGCAGTTCAAATTAGGTCGTCTCCTGAGAGCTGCCAAGAGGCAGAAACTGAAGGGGTGGCTATTTTATAATCATAATTATGCAGTGGCCGCAGGCACAAACCACCCCCTAAATTTAGAAACCCAGCAAAACCCAGCTTGGGCTCTGTAGTTGGAGCAGCAACTCTCACCCAGGGACACTGGTCCCTGGACCCCTTGGGAACTCCCTCATGGGTGGCAGCTGCAGACAAACCCTCACCTGCCCCCACCTTATCAGCCCAGTGCCAGCAGTGAAAAATAAAGAAAACAGATTGAAAAAAGGTGCTGGAGCAGTTGGAGGCAGCCTTGGCACTGTCTGTATCATCACCTACAGCTGGAGGCTGGCAGGGCAGCTCTGATGAGGCTTGTAAACGCCTGCAAGGAAACAGGGCAGGGCTGAGCCTCAACTTCTCAGCACATCCTCCACGGAAACAGCATCTGACTCACATTTATTGCTGGGATTTTAGGCTCCACTACCTTTTATCCCCCCTCCTTCAGGACAATTGCTTTGAACCCATCTTCTGCAAGGCTTGCTTGGAGATTCATCCAAAGAGCTAAAACAGTGGAGATGTACAGGCAGTTCCTAAAAACTGTCTGCAAACACTTCATATTCTTTTCTCCTGATGGGTGGAGAGCGAGACTGACTCCTGACTGGGAGAGCCTGTCAAAATAAATCCAGGCTTTTCTGTCTGCTCTCTCTACTGGAGCAAATCCTTTGGGAGCTCTTTTGGAAGTCACCCAGCAGGTAATGACATCCTCCCCTTCTGCAAACACATCTTCTCTACACCCTCTGTGAGTAAGCCTATTAATTGCTGACACATAGGGTGGATTTAAGTTTCCTAAGTGTGTGAGAGGATAGGATTTACTACAACCCTCCCAGTGTGTGGGGCTCACCCCTTTCTTTCCACTGTAGCCAGTTTCTTCCCACACCTTTTCCCCGTTTCATGAACCCACCGTGATTTTTTCCCTGGACTTGATGATGGTGCTCGTGTCCCAGGACTGCTGTGAAGTGGCAACATGTCCTACCACAGACGATTTTCCCAGCTCCACTGTTAAGAATGAAGCTATTTTCCAGCAATAAACCCCATCCCCCTGGAAAACCAGGCTCTCCCTACCTTGGTTCACTGTCTTCCCACAGAGCTGATCACACAGTTGGCTTGAGACTCTCGCCATTCCCGAGGCAGGCTAGTTCCAGTTTTCCAAAGTCAGTCTAGAAGTCTTCCTCCTGGCACAATCACCTTGCAGATCACCAAATCCAGCTTTCCTTAGGACTTCACCGCTAAATCCTTGCCCCTTAGTCAAACATTTATTTTCTTAAGCTTGCAATAGGCCATTTCCTGGTGCAAATTCCCACCCTCTCCAACACATAAAACAGCCACATCTTTTAGTGCTTTGGCTTTATCTGCCCTTGTTTTCCTCACAGCAGCCAAGGGACACAGCTGAGAGCAGCCTCGGAGCACTTCCTATCCCTGGAAGCGTCCAAGGTCAGGCTGGATGGGGCTCCGAGCAACCTGGGATCGTGGAAGGTATCCCTGCCCATGGCAGGGGGGTTGGGATGAGATGACCTTTAAGGTCCCTTCCCTGTGACTCTTTTGATTTAACATAAAACACTGCTGCTAACACTGTTAAGTGCTTAAAAGGGCTTACATTACCAGTAATCTCTTTTATTATCCAAATCCAAGTACTTAGATTCCACAACTCTTCGCTATCCACAAGGAATTCCCACAGATATATAGAATACATAGTGTCGCATCTGGCCATAAAACATAGCCATTTTAAGCAAATTTACAATGAAGAATTAGCAGCACCTGTGTTTAAAGAAGAAATTTACTTGTGTTTGGAAACAGAGCTGCTTAAGCCCTTTTCCTTTCTGGAGTGGTCTCTTACATTCCAGGGAGGCTTTAACATAGCTGCACCTTTGGTCACTGATGGGGAACTAGGACAGCACAGAAGAGACAAAGATGTATTTTGGCTTTGTATCTTTTCCTTTAACCTATCTATTCCTCCCAACAGACAATCACATCCAACCTCTAGGATAATGTTTCCCTACTCCTTTTTCCCCAGCACCAGTATTTGCTTCTCTGCTGTCACAAAAAACCTGGGCAGATGCCTTCCTAAAAGGGATCCCTCGCTCTCTCTCCCTCCACAAGCACTTCACCCATTCCCTCTTACCAGAAAAAAAAAATAATCTTTTTTTTGCACACCTGAGCCTCCCTGTATTACCTCACAAGTCACATTCTGTTCCTGCCCTACCTTGAAGACGGGAACTTGCTCCCTACTCGGACAGCCAGTGCTGCAAACAGACTTTTCAGGGTTTAGAACCCAATTCTTCAGGAAATTTGATCACAATTACTACCCGTGAAGCAAAACTTAGCATTTAACTCACCAATATTCACTGCTGAAGTACTCATTCCAGGCTCGCTTGCTCATTTTAGGATGAGGGCAACAAGGTGTTGCATCTGTAGCCCATGTTTTTGATAGGAAAGTAATACTCCAGTAATAAAGATCAGCTCTACCTTCTCTGGTAAAAACAAGAGTTACCCATCTGCTGATTCCTCAGAAGACACCAACTTACATTCACCGGATGTTTAAAAAGAAGGGCAAAGGATTGGGCTACAGGGCTTAAAAAAAATACAGGGCTGTGGGGGCCAGCATCAGAGCAGAGTTCTGCATAAACACTGGGGTTGCAGCAGCAGCTCTGCAAGCTAAAGATTAACTCCCAGGGAAACCCCCTCCAGCTTTTGTGGAACACAGGAACAGTGGCAGTTATTAAATCTTCAGGATCTTCAGCTGAGCTGGATGTCAGATTGAGAGTTTCCTAAGCAGCCCCTGCCCAAAGCCACATCACGCTCTGACTGCTGAGCCTTCAGCTCAGTTCTCCTCTCCCTGCTCACGACCCACTGCCTTTCCTTGGACTCTGCCAAGGGAACAGGGCAGCCCAGGGAGAGGGTGGAGTCACCACCCCTGGAGGTGTTCAAGAAATTACTGGATTTGGCACTCGGTGCTCTGGTCCAGTTGACAAGCTGGTGATTGGTCAAAGGATGGATTTGATAATCTTAGGGGTCTTTTCCAACCTAAATGAGTCTGGGAACAGGGAGTAAAAAAAAAAAAAAACCCAAGGGCAGCTGAAGTCAGCAGTAAACTTTCATGACAGCTGACAGATCCACCCCAGCTCTTTCAGGTGCCACATTCAGTCTCATGCCCAGAATTACACAGCTGACAAAAACACTACTTCAGTTCTGCAAGAGCTCAGGGAGAGGGTGGGTCTCAAATTCTCACGAGGTATTTTTTATCCCCCTCCAGGTTATCATATATATCCACAGAAGAAGATTAGATCAACTCCTTTCTGGACTCATTCCACTCTCCGCAAGACACACAGAAGCATGATTACCATTTGAATTTTTTTAAATTCTTTTTTTCAGAAAGGCCATGAACACAGAACAGTGCAACATGTTACAGAGGAGAGCTGCATGGTTCCCTTAGACAAGTGACAGTGGGTAACACAAAGGTGGCAATACATTTATGCATCATCCAGGGCTTCAACCAGAGCCTGAACCCTCACAAAATCCAGTACTTCCCATAGTAAATACCAACCTCCTTGCAAGAGAAAAGTGGGAACAGGCAAGGAATACCAAGAGACATTTGTCGTACCCAGAGGGCAAAGACCAGAAGCTTCTGAGAATACAGATGAGATACTACAGCGAGGGAACACGAGGTACAGCACATCAACTTGCTGGTGAGGACCCAAGTCCACGGGCAGCCCCCACCAGAAGGTACTTGAGAGAAAACCCACTTAAAAGGCCATTTAGAGTAGAAGTACAGGACAAATTGGTAATTCTTCAAGCTAAGGGTTCCACACTGATGTCTCCACTCTCTCCCATATCCATTTTTTAACTGAAACAGGATAAACCACAACTCTGCAGCTGCAGAGCTGGACTTCTGTTTATTCCACTTGGAAACCTGAGATTTGGCACACGTGTTGTAAGCCCTTGAGATTGTACCTCTGTGGCTTTGGAGAAACAAAGCACAAAGCCAGCCAGTGCAAGAATCCTGAGCAAACACTGGGGAATCTGCCTTGCCAAGGGACCTAGGCCATGCCAGGTGCCAGGGGACAGTTCTGCCAGCAGACAGACTGATGTAAGGAGGCCCAGCACGCTCCAGGGCAGAGCCCAGCCTGGCTGCATCAAGGCACCAGTGCCTGCACATCACCCTGGTGACACTCAGCCTTTGCCACCCTCCAGGAAGGTGACAGTAAAATGTTACTGCAGCGACCTTTTAGGAATATTATTAAGGCCTACTTTTGTTCACACATGCCAAGGAAAGGAGGAATGACCACGCCTTTCCTAGCATGCTCTGACAGCATCTCCCACTGCTGGGAATTCCCTTCAAACACGGCATTGACAATAGGAGTTATTTCCTGCTTTGTACTAAAGCCCTAGTCATTTAACACTTATGTTATGCAAGTTCCACTCCATGCTATGCATCAAACAGTAGGATTAATCAACATAGCAACATCTCTCCTACCCCACAAACAATACAATACATCTTACTCTTTATTATCAAATTGTCTCCAACATAAATTACATCCAAATTATGTAAGTTTCAAGAAAGTCAGATATTTTATGTACAATATTTGTCTTGAGCCAGATAAACCTTTATCATTTTAACCTATAACATAAAAAGCAAAACCTATATCAGTACCAAATAAAGCATTAAAAAGGTAACAAATATATAACTTTTTAGAAATGCTCTCAGAACACTAAAGTTAATGACAAAGATTTTATAGTGCAGGAGTCTTGGGTTTGTAGCTCTTAGACCATCTCTCTTTCCCTGCGGATGGCACAGCAGAGAATCATACTGAATATCATGCCAATAATCTGTAAAGAGAGCAAACAGATTGGAAATCAGGAAACCAAAGCATGTTCTCTTATCAGCATGAGGATGAGCACAGCTGCTCTTCCCAGCCCAGAGGCCAAACTCATTCTGTTTTTATATACTCTATTCTCCAGTACCTGCCCCTCCACCCCCAAAGTTCATTCTGTTCTCATGAATCCCCTTCACCCAATATCTGAAAACAGATCAGCTGTAAACCACTGCCACATCTCCTAGGAAATCCTTGACCATCCCGGCATATATGCCTCCATCTTCTCCAGAGAAGTCAAACACAAAAGCGCAAGTTTTCTTAGCAGCACTGTCATTTCAGTTCTCTAGAAGAGCCTTCAATTGTTATAAAGAAAAGCAAGAATCCCCAAGAAATGTTGGAATAAAGAACCCAAGAGATACTAGGATGACGAAGTGGGCCAGCAACACGACCAATACATCTTTACTCCATATATACACACACCTCCCACTGTTACGGTTTCACCACTGCTAAAGCTACAAAAAGAGACAGATCCTAATGCAAAGCAGAAGCAGAGATCTGAGACATTCCAGCCTCTGCACTGCCTCAGGGCCCTGCAGCACACACCCTGATCCTGCTGGGGCTTGTCCTTAGTGGAATGGCCCTGCAGGCTGCTGTCCCAGGCACTGTTCTTCAGACTCCTACTCTATCCTCTGAGTACACAGCATCCCTCTAAATAATCTGGGAACTCACCATCATCACAGCAATGCAAAGGCCAACTGCTCCAATTACATTGAATTTTGATTTGAAGACCTCATCGATGGCATCAGGGCAGGACTGGAAAGGAACAGACTGTTCATTAGTGTTTCACACACACAAAAGGTTAGTTTCTGCTTGTTTGAGCTCAAGCCTGCTTGCACTAGAGAAAGCCTTTTTTTTTCCCCCAAAAGCTGCTTTGATTTGGCCTTACTTTCACATCCTTAAACAAAGCCAGGGATGTTCCAACACAAGAGTTGGTGCAGAAGTTTAAATCTACTTCTGAAGTCTCTAAACCTCTTAACAGCACCTTGGCTACAGCAGGATTCCCTTCTCAACACCTGTAGTTTATCAGGTAGATTAGGACCAACAGCAGTTGTACCAGGCTTGGCTTGTTACTAATGGCTGTCAACACTTAAGCTGCTGCATTGCTCATCCCTTCTCAAAATAGATTTGAAGCCACTCTTGATATTTCCAACTGCTACTGTAATTTTGCAGACACCTTATGGACACTGCATGGCAATGGCAGGATATCCTGGGCTGCATGCATCCCTGGAATGGGCAGATTCCCAGAGGGGCCAGTTTGCTGCTGCCAGGACAATGAATTACCATTGCAACTAAGAAAAAAAAAAAAGTAAGTATAGACCCTTCCCCGGAAAAGCCATGTGGTAGCCAAGAAAAAGGTGGCACTTTTACAGAGGCATAAATCTTTAAGAGCCTGGTAGCTGGTCAAAGTCTCATCCCTGCTCCTGTCCCACTTGTTCCAGCAGCAAACTACAGTAAGCTGCTGAAAGCTACCGTTTTCTGTTCTTGTTCCTTATCCAGTCCAGAAAAAAAAAGACTGAATCAAGGATTAACGGGATATACTGGCAAGGATGAATCAGTTCAATCAGAATACCAATACAGCACTGCTTCTTAGAGACAACACAAATCAGCCACTCCATTACATCCCTTTGATCTCAGTCTATCCACTGTTTTTCCACAGTTGGGACTGGGCCATAAACACATCACAAGATGGATTCAACAGATGAATTAAAACACACAGCAGAATAAAAGCAAACAGTGAGAGCCGCATGCTGTCTCAGCTGCTCACATACACTCTAACTCATAACAGACTGCAGAGGCAGGACTGAACATACAGGTGTGACTACAGACTGCAGATCTCATGTGGTCAGATATTTCAAGTTGTCACAAGTAAAAAAAAAAAAATTAAGTCACTAATGGAATTAATGGAATTCTATTAAGAGCCTTATTTTCTATGGGAAGACTAATACAGACTGTCTTGGAGCATGAAGCAAGGCAGTTGTAAGAAAAAGAGGAAGAGGGTTAGTTAAGGCCTATACAAGTTGCCTCTCCTGTTATCTATGGCACACAGCACCTCTGCAGCAATATTCCAACAGGGAAACCTGACACAGAGAACTGCCTTCACAGTGACAAACTCAGCTTAACAGGCTACCAATGCACTAACCACCTCTCCTTTTCCTCGCTAAAACTTCAGACCTGCTGCTGCCTCCAAGCTCTACATCTCCCTAACCAAGAGGGGAGCTGACACTCCCAGTAAGCACCAGAAAGGTGCTGTGGCAATAGGAGCAGTGAGGAGAACAGAGCTCTCTTGCACTATGGGTTTTAGACAAAGTTTTGATCTTTCTCTGTCCACCCCATCAGTCTGTGACACACAGACTGCACATTTCCTGTGCAAGGCCAGATTTCCTGCTGACCCTGGGTGTTCTTTCCACCGTAACAGCAATAAACAGACTGATTACAGACACAGATTGGTAAGCAAGTGTGACATGTGCATTTTCCTCAGACTGGAAAGGTTTACTCAGAAGTGTGTTTCCCATTCTACTCATTGGGCAGAGCTGGTGGTGAAATAAGTCATGCTTTACCTTTATAGTGATTGACTCAGCCAACGTCTTTTTCGGACAGGTTTCCATGAAGAGCTGCTCAATACTTCCAGTAAGGCCACAGCAGTTTAGCTACAAGACAAAATAGGAAAAGAGAGCCAGGTTAAATAATCCTTACTTTTGCTCAGTATCTGGTAAAAACCTGAGAAATAAAATTAGATTAGTTTTTATTACAGACCTTAGCAAATTTGTTTTGAAGTCCAGTCAATGTGACTGCTACAAAAACTAATTTTAAAAAGTCTTTATTATGTTAAAGGACAAGGTTCTGAGAGGAAGAGAGCTAGATCACATTAAGTACACACACACTTATTTTGGTGACAGCTTGTACTCCTTACAGACACAGAGATGGACTCCTCACAGACATGCAGGTATGCATTCTAGGATGTCTCTAGCTCAGTACCACAGGTCTAGGGTTTCCCAGCCCGCTTCTGAGCTTTAGAAAAATGAGAACTAGGTCTAGGCACTTCAGAGGGACATACTGAATTCACTTATACTACACAAGGCCATCTTCTCTGCAATTTGTTACTAATAATGTTTTGGTTTCTTCTAGTTAGTAAGGTACTTGACTTGTACAGGGGAGTGGATGACATGGAGAAGAGAGTGAAGAAGCTGCATTACTGCCTAGTTTAATTATAAAGCCATGTACTTACAGCGAGCTGAAATGCTGTCAGGGTCTCTTTGGCACCTGGTTGATTTCTCTTCTTATAGGTGTCCATGTAGAACTCCTTCAGCTCATCAATAATCTACAGGACAGCAAAAAGTTGTGGTGTATGACTGTCTTACCTTATTATTATGGAAAGCTTACACTGAGCAAGTCAGTCAACAAAAAATCTGCAGCTTACAATACCCATTCTTTTGACACATACAAACAGAAGGTGAAAAGTGAGGGTGGACAGCATTTCTCACCTGAAACAAGTGAGCCTAACTCTTCAAAGCCACACCTGAGCAGCTAAGACTGATTTCCCTTCCAAAGCTCTGAGCTTCGCACAAGGAATGAGAGAACCATGTTTTTGCCCACTGGTTGCCCAAAAATTTTCACTATTGCACTCCAGAAGGTTTTATATTCCCCTGTTGTATAACACAAGCAGAAAAGCAACCCTGGTCACCACGCAGCTTATTTTGAAACAAGACAATCTTGACTGTTTCTGAGGGACAGGCCACTAGGTGCAGAAACACTGAGCCCTTAGCTGACCTGGCTCCTATCTGGTAAAGCTTCCCTGATAGCCTTTTTTGTTTCCCAGCTCAGCCAGGTAGTGCCTGGAGGGCAACTCTAGCAGGCAACAGCCTCTTGGATTCTGGCTTTCCTGCTACAGTGTCAGTTAGATTTCTTGTGTTGTTTTGCTTGAATCAGCCTTCTTCCTCTCCCCCAAGCTCCCTGGGTAACAAGGATTTGACTCATACTGGTATAGATGTCAGCAGACTGCTAACTGTGTGCACATTCACAGACTCATGGAATATTTTTGGGTCAGAAGGGAGCTTTAAAGATGACCTAGTCCAGCTCCCCTGCCACAGGCAGGGACACCCCTCACTAGACCAGGTTGCTCAGAGCCCTCATTCAACCTGACTTTGAACACTTCAGGGATGGGGCAGCCACAGCTGCTCTGGGAAACCTGTTCCAGCATCCCACCAGCCCAGCTTTAAGGAGCAACCTACCTTTTCTTTATTTGAAAATCCCCAGATTCCAGCACCAATTTCAAGGGCAAAAATCACAAAAAGGAAGAAGAAGAACTAGAAAAGAAAGACCACATTATTAATGAAGATCACAGCACCACAAACTGGCATCACACACATTTCCTGCACGTCTGTCCAGTCTTGGGAGAACTGTCACTCGGTGTTCCCAGCTGGAGGTCTGGAACATTGGTAAAACTAGGAAAGATGACACACTGCACCGGGTCAGCACTTCTTCCCAGGAGCGTCAGAAAGCCTGGCAGTGCTCTCCAAGCAGAAGTCCTGCTTTTTGATCAGTGTTAATTAAAGCCAATCACCTGTTAACTCAGGCTTTGAAGTTGCCCAAGTCACTCTAGACACATCACAACAGCTGACACCACTTCTTTTCCCTGGTTTGTACTCCAATTGCTTTAGGAGTCATTACTTAATCCCTACTTGCCACCAACTCCCACAAAGCTTATGGTCACTTTGTTGTGTATCCCATAAAACAGAAATGTGTTCTCTGCCTTTAATTGACTACCAGGCCCAAAACACCACTATTATTTAAGAGCACTTTAAAGAGAGATACTCAGAATTACAAAGGGCTAGAGGCATCATTTTGAAAGAATACTTGAATTTAAGGTCTTCCACAACACAGAAGGGGAATTGTTCTTTCACTGCCTATAGCAGCAGTCTTTTATTAACCAAAGTCTTCTAGTTATTTGGATGAGTAGTTCTGCAAGTGTACAGATGTGCCTGAGCCCAGTAAGCTCAACTGGCCCCTCCAGTCTGAAAACAATGAGGTTGCTCTCCAATAACTGGCTTGCAGAGCAGTTGTCAACCAGAAGAGCTCATCCTGTGAGCAGGAACAGAAGAGGCTTGTTGTTTCAAGGATCAAATACCACAGTTCTGGTCTCAAAGATTAAAGATTGCACAACCTTCTGGGTCCAGGATAAACTGTCTAGTAAATAGCATTACTCTTATCAACACTTTTGTTCTGTGTTTACAATACTGCCAGTCTTGACATTTCAGTGTCTGAGTATGTCACACATCATTCAGCCTCTTGATTCAAATACAGCTTGAACATTCAGGTTTAGGGCCAGAAATTAAAAACTATATTTAACATTTTACCATTAAGTAGGTGACCATGAGTTTAAACACTGCAGAGCCAAAACAATCACAATCTGCTGCCTTTTCACTGCACCATAATATTTTCCTTCCTCTCCCGTCATGCTGCTAAAAACTGAGGCACTACTCTGAACACTTACCAGGCCAAGCATACACTGAGATTCCTGTGATGCACCACAGCATCCCAAGAAACCAACCAGCATCATAAGTGCCCCAGCTCCAATAAGGATGTAAACACCTAGGGAGGAGGAGAACAGAAGAAACATATATATGGACCAGCTGAGACCTTAGCAGTAAGGTATGAAATCAGTTGCTCCACAAACAGCATTTGTAGCTTTTGCCAAGGTTTAAGTTTCTTTACTGAGGTGTTTGTAGCAAAAAAAAAAAAAAAAAAGCCTGT
>VXAY01005793.1:458769-488770 GCA_013399855.1 Oxyruncus cristatus | reverse complement strand
CAAACATCTCATAATTTGCAGGGAAATACAAGTTGAAGGTTTTATTTATCAGTGTAACAATTAATGTGTAACACTACTGCAGTTTTCACAAGTTTCAGAAAATGGGCAAAATAAAGCCATGTAAAACAAGCTACAAGACACTTTTTAAAAACTGGCTCACAGCCAGAGTTATCAACTTATCTTCGGATAAAGGGTGTGCTGCAGTTAGAGCTGGAATAATGATTTAACAACTGAGAGTTCTTGAAGCACATACCTCCTCAAACTGTAACAAGTGTTGGAGCTTGTAAAATATTCTGCCTAGAACTAAGGTAGTGAGTGTGTGTTGAAGCAGAGAAAGAAAACATTTCTGGGCTAAAAGACTTCATTTATGCCCAGTCCTCTGGCTCCTGAACTCGGGAACTCCCAGCCTAAGCATCACAGCTGAGAGCTGGTGAGAGCAGCAAGATGCAGTGAGCAAAACAACTCCCAAAGGATGGCACGAAAGTACTACTGTGGTGGTGAAACATCAAAGAATCAGCACAACATGTAGAATGAGTATGACATTTCTACCAATATGGACAAAAATATAGTTCAGAGGCCCAGTCAATATTAACTAAAGAAAGCCAGATGTAAGCATTTGCAAGTGATACATTCTAGATGCAAACCAATAAAATCAGCTGCCCAAATAAATATCTACATGGTTAAGCATATGGAAGGGATTAAACCTGACATTTCTTATCAGCAGAAAATTCCTGCACCGATTTTTTTAACCCCAGCTTAAACTTTCTAATTGAAAAACTAAAATAGGAGTCCATCAGTACCTCTTATTTCAGTTTATTTTCCGTTGTATAGAAAGCCTTTGAGGTAACTTGCCTTGGTACTGGGTGCAAAATCACAGATTCTTTTCATTTCTTATTGGAAACTGCAGTCAGTAACTACTCCCAGAAAAGTAAGTCAAAAGAATAATTCCTATTAAGCTTCTTTTTAAAACTCAGTTCAACCTACAGAGATTTCAAGCAGGTTTCACTGGCTGCATTCAACCAGTAGCTTAAGTATCACATCATAAAACTTTTATGTCTGAGGAGGTGAAAGAGTTGTTTTAGACTACCCAAAATAAGACTTGTTAAATATTTAGCTCAACAGCCAAGTTTAGATTTCTGTCCCCTTTCCATGGTCCAGCTAAAAGCACCTGGAAATCTTCCTGGCAGCTGCCCGAACCACCCAGTTTGCTATGATGCCATCATATCAAGGGCAAAAATACAAGTTTTCTCATAGATAAGCTTAAAAGGCTGCACAACCCTAACTCCAAAAAGCCCAACTCACCATTCCTACCAGTGCTGCCTGTAGACACAGTCTGCAACAACACAAGTTGCACCTACATGCAGGTCTTCACTGACCCTTCAGGCACCAGTCGTGAGTTTGAGCAGCCCAGCACAGTGGCCAGTCTTTTTAGCAAGAGAAGGACGGAGCCATCCACCCTGTGAATGGCCAGTGAGTGACACCACACAGGACCTGGCAAATCCAAGGGCTACAGGGATGTGAAATATTTATGTGCAAGGATTGTCCAAACTGAAGATGACAGACATTAAGGCACATATTTGAATTTGCTTGCTTCCCATCTGTTAGAGGTCTTCAAACACAGCTGCTTGTCTTCACAGAATCATGGGATGGCCTGGGTTGGAAGGGACCTTAATGATCAGCTTGTTCCAACCCCCTGCCACGGGCAGGGACACCTTCCATTAGACTGGGTTGTTCCAAGCCCTGTCCAACATGGCCTGGAACACTCTGAGGGATGGAGCATCCACAGCTTCTCTGGGCAACCTGAGAAGCACCACCCTCACAGGAAAGGATTTCTTCCCAATACCTAACCTAAATCTACCCTTTCAGTCTGAAGCCATTGCCCCTTGTCTTGTCACTCCAGGCCCTTGGAAATAGCCTCTCCAGCCTTCTTGTGGGCTCCCTTCAGGTACTGGAAGGCCACAATTAGGTCACCCCAAAGCCTTTTGTTTTCCAGCTGAACAATTCCAATTTCCTTAGCTTTTCCTCACAGGAGAGGTGCTCCAAGGGTTTAAGCACCTCCAGGGACAACTACCAAAGCCTATGTGTGTCCCACCCAAGCCTAAAAGTGACCACAGATGTCAAAAATCAGAGTTCATATAAAACCCAATTCAATTAGGGACACCTATGACATCAGCATAACAAACTGAGAATGTGTGTGTCCCTCAGCTGGTCATACTGCAGACAGAATATGTCACGGAATAACTTCCACCTGGCCTAGCTGAAGCTACACTGATCCAGGTTGGCTGGAATAGTTGCTCATACAGACCAAGATATTTGCGCATCCTTCCCATTCTGTTCAGCATAAATTAGCAGACGTAAGAATTAAGACAATGCTCCTATGCAATTAATACATATGCTCCTTCTGAGAGATGAGGCAGAGTTGTGGGTTTCGGTACCACAGGTTGGTCACTTTGGAAAAAAAAAAATTAGTTATTGACGCCATCTGTGGTTACTCATCTAGTTTGGTGTGAAACTCTGCTGACTCATTTTTTAAGGAGCATCATGAAGAGACATACTCTGTGTCTACCAGGAGACCCCGGGATTACAAAATGCTTAGCAACAGCAAGCGAAGAGGAACTGCAGGATTTAAGATGGGAAAAAAAGAAGAGCCAAGAAACCACTCGCATGACAGCACTGCTGTTTGCACTGCAGCTCGCAAGAGCAGCTGGCCCCCAGCACCAGCCAGGGGAAGCTGCTCTCTGCCCCACTGAGGCCGTGCAGGGCTGTTTAGTCTTCTCCCTTGAGGAAGACAAAGGTTTCTCAGCAGTCTGGCCATCATCAGTGTGATCTGTCCCAGCTCACCTGTATAAAACGTCGTCTGGTTGGATTCCAGTTCAAAGACGCTTTTGGTCTGTGAATCAAAGTGAAGCCATAGTCCAACTGCAAGAACTGCTGTCCCTGCCAGCTGTAAGAACAAGGAAGCCTTGTTAAATAACACCCATTAATACATTCACCCTTACATTAGCAACAACATCAGAAGCAAACACAGGACACAGCTTTTATTTAAAGAGCTGGTGACAAAGGACCAGCATAAGAGGATGGGGACACCAAAACATGAACAAACTTCACTCCAGACACAAGGCACCTTGTTGACAGATGCTTTACATAATATAAAGTTCAATGCCACGGGAGAACAATGCCATTTTTGTTCCTTATTGAAAATATCCAAGGTTTAGCCAAGCGTCAGTATTTCCACTGACCCCTCCACCCATTGTTTCATTCTGTGTGACTGCAATGACATTGCATGGCTTAGTGATCTTAAAATCTTCACACTGAAGGACAAGTGTATCACAAGGAAAAGTGCCTTGTGAGGCCAGCCAGAAGTTTTAGTGTATTAAAAAGACTATTAAGAATTCAGTGTAGCACAGAAGGGAGTTCAGAAAGAGTGCTCTTCCTTGCAAAACAGGATAAAACCAATCCATTAAGTCACCACACTGAGAGGAAGAAGATACTGGCTGCTGAAGCAGCAACATTGCTGATGTAGAGCAATACAATCTAATTTTAGGTAATTTTTAGTTTTATTTCATTATTATCTCTGTGTGCCTCCAGGTTCCTCTTAACATTGGTGCCTGTGTCTGCAGAAGTCATTTTGTGAATAAATTAGCTTTTGGATGAAAAACCTTGCAGAAGGCATCAGAAGGGTGTGGCAAGGAAGAGAATTGCACTCTGGTAAGGCAAATACTAACAGCTTACTGTGAAGAGACCGAATCCTCCCTTGAACAGAAAAACATGGGGTTGTCTTGCATGTTAAAAAAAAAAAATCCAGGACAAACTAGAAAGCTGAAAAGTGTGCTTCTCAGCTCTTCCTTTGAGGGCCACTTAACTATCAAAAAAACCTCTACAAAAGTGAGATGAGGACAGAAATCCCAAACGTTGCAGAAGACATTAAAAATTTAAACTTAAAAGTGAGCAATAAGTTCATAAATTCTGGTGCTTTGGTCAGGCAAAGAATGCATGAAAAGCAAAAAAAAAAACCCAACAAAGCCTTATCTCTGATAAGAAGTCTCTTCTAGAAGGAAACAACATTCTTGATTTGCCTCCAAGAAACTGGAAAGCATTTATTAATGTCAGCTTTCGGTGGGAATATGGATGGCATTCCCACAGAAAGCACAAGTGGATACATCCCTTCCACACCAAGCCCTAACTCCGAGGTGTGCTCTTCAAAAATAGGTAGAGCTCTGAAGATTCACACAGGGCAGAGGATGGAGCTAAGGGAGGGTTTAAGGGAAGGGATATCCCCTGTAGCTTCTCAGCAGAAAACATCCCAGCAGAAGTGCAAACGATTCAGGTATCAGCAAGAGAAAGCAGGAGGCCAGCAGTGCCAGTAAAACCAGCATTTCTTGTATGGCAGGCACCCGAGTCCCAAGCCTGCCTCAAAGAGGAGCTGCAGGGAAAACAGATCAAGTGATACACAGCACAGAGAGAGCCAAACCCCCGTGGAGATTTCCAGACCTACGCAAAAGGCACTTTGTTGGTGTCACAGGAGCTTGCTCACAAAGCTCACCTGCACATACCTCCTGCCTGCCTCGTCAGGGCTACACTGACAAAATTAAGTTAAGCTGGAGAACCTTGGAACGACACATCATGTCACAGCAGGGTTATTATTTCCACTTATTGTGCCACAGCAGCACCCTGAGGGGAGGGAGAGGTGCAACAGGGAAGAAGGGTTGCTGCTCTACCTGCACTCCTTGCTAACAGCACTGCTTCAAAAAGCCTCTGCAATCTCATCTCACCTCCGTGCCTCAGCTCAAAAACCTGAAGAGCTTAGTGATGGAAAAAAAATCATGAACAGCTTCTAGCCTACAGTTAAGTCACCCAGTATTTAACAACACTGAGACTCACTGCTGGGTCACTGAACAGTCTTCAGCTTTTATGGGGATCCAGATCCACACCATTAGAAGAAAGCTACGGCTTCTGCTCGTTTTGCTAGGAACTCACGAACTGCAGCCTGAGCACACCCAGCTTTTCCTCACCTACCTACAAGTATTTGTGGCTTTACAAGCCCCGGTGTTTGAGTAGAGAGCACTGCAAGCAGAGCAGGGCACAGAAAAGGACTAAAACTAAACCCCAGGGCTGATCCCCCAGCAGACCTTTAAGGCCAGAATATTCAAATTGTGAAGAAACTTTAAGCCATACCACAACCGTACAGATAATCTTAGAACTGCAAGCAAAGGAGAAGGCTCAGTTAATGACCTCCTCAGAAACAAACTGGTTGGTTCACATTAGGGAGAGATGGTGTACCCAGAACAGCTCCTTTCAAAAAAAACCCCAAAATTTCACCCTCCCTCACCACAACCCAGAGTTAAGCGGTGCCATGTTTTCTCCTTGGAAAAGCAGTCACTCTGTGGAAAAGGTTAAGAAGATGCCAAGGAGGCAAGAGACTTAAGGGATCACAGAGCAGTGATAACACAATACCAGTGAGCTACTTCCACAGCACTGAAAAACTGGTAGAATTAGAGTGGTAATTCTCTCCATGTTGGACTGAAATGAAATGAAATGCAGCTCCTTCTTTCAAGAATAAGCAACTTTTTGTCCCAGTTTCTTAAGGAAAGCAGACTTGTGTTCTCCAGTTTGTGCTCTTCCTACCCACACTGACCACTGAACTAAAAAAGGCAGTTTTAAAGCAGAAGGCAAGTAACTCCAAGCTTCAAGTTTCCATCAAAACAAGGAGAAACAAGGACACACCAACATCAGCCTCCGAGGAAGAGGCAGGCACAGCCCTGTCGGCACTTGGCAGAACCTCTGACCACTCTGGCACAGCAGAGGCTGGTGCACAGGCACTTTTGTGCTCACCAGTGCTGTGCCAGCAGGTTTGGCAGCTGTGTTTTTCCTCC
This sequence comes from Oxyruncus cristatus, assembly GCA_013399855.1. Classification (NCBI taxonomy): domain Eukaryota; kingdom Metazoa; phylum Chordata; class Aves; order Passeriformes; family Cotingidae; genus Oxyruncus; species Oxyruncus cristatus. The sequence continues at coordinate 482,897 of VXAY01005793.1, read as the reverse complement.
CTGGGAAAGGGGTGCAAGGCCCCCTCCCCTTAGCTGCATGGAAGCAGATCCCCTGCAGACCTAGTTGTTGGGACTTTTTTGGAAATCCAGGCGTTTTCCCATCTAACAGACCTGTTTTGTCACAGGAGTTGAGCAACAGGGAGTGTTTCTAAGTAGATCTATCCCATGCTGGAAAAGAAATTTAACAGGAAAAGAACAGCACTGTTTTCCTGAGGTTGGTCTCTTAGTTTTGCAAACACAAAGTTAGCAGCAGTTCTGGGTGCTTATCAGACATGTAAGGTAGGAGGTTTGTGTAGTGACAATTACAGCAAAAAGGAGATTAGAAGAAAGGTTGTGGGGGTTTTTTTTGTTGGTTTTTTTTTACTCTCCAATCTGATTAAAATGTGAAGTTAAAAGGGTACTACTCAATCCCTGTATTGGAAAGTTTGTGATTTTCCAGCAACACCATGTTACTGACTTCCCTGCTCAAGCTGATGAGCCTTCCTTGCTTTTCCCCAGTCACTACTCCCAGCTCATTTCTGCTCCACTTGCCCATTCTATGGCTGCAATGGACATGTGCTAAATACTACCTGGTCATTCCTTTTCAGTCCTACGGGGGCTTCCTGTTTTTTTTTTTTTTGCATCACATGCAAACATACTCCCCTTGCCTCAAAAGCTCACTCCTGCACACTTCTTTCTGCCTGTTGCAACAGGAAAAACAGCTTTTTTTGGTCTGCCTTCCTATCTTACACAGCCCTGCTGTGAAGGAATTCCTTCCTCCCATCCCACACCAAGAAGCGCCTTCTCTAAAGCCAGCCCTTTCCATTGCTCTGCTCTCCCCCTTGACAAGGACATGATTTTGCCTCTGGTGTATCTAAGGGTGTGTCCCAGTATTTATCTCCGACGCTCTGCTTTCTTTTAGCCTTCTGCGTGCCAAGAGATAACTGATAAAGGACCGCAGTCAGGATACACTTGAGATGAGAAACGACCTGTCCATCCTGGAGGCAGGAGCCACACGGAACACTCTGCCTTCCTCCCCTCCCCATCCTTGGCTAACTTGAACGTGAACTTGACTATTCCTCAGCACTGAATACTATCAAGCGATTCTCACTGCATTCCACCCCTCCCTTCCTCCTGAGGTTTCACAGATACGGTTTCCCAGCAAAAGGCTTGCACAGGGAATAATTAGATTTAATGATGCTGGTGTAAACACAGGCTAAAAACTTGAGCTTTTCAAAACAGAAATTCCAGTTTTATTAACATACCCTACAGTAGCACAATGCATGACACTATTTTGGGAAGCTGGAAAGTTTCTTTTGGATTTAGCCGTTATTTTGCAAGGACTAGTTTGTTTAGTCCCTTGTCACCTTGACCCATCCTGAGAAAGAACAATCCCCAGACAAGTACCCCACTTGCTACAGACACCGTACAGCATCTTATCTTTCCACAGGGGGAACAACCTCTCAAGCTCAAGGTCCAAGCACTTATCAAGCCCTTAGAGCTGGCAGATAGAGCCACCCTCTCTGAGCATCCAACACAGCCCTTCCTCCACTTCCACAAGGGGGAGGCAGGGATAGAGAAGAAGTGGGACACCGCAAGTACTACAGATATGTGGCCCAAAGCCTGTAGAAAAAGCCTTAGTACATGAAACTATGGGTTCTGCTATTTCTGCACATTCAGGCCAAGCCTACCTACAACCTGAACCAAGCTCACTGCATTACCTCCAGCAGAAGGTAAATGACTATGTGGAAAAACAGAAGTCAGCCAAAGATGAATATTACATTCAGTGCTGTCAGTCAAGCATTGCATCCAACCGATGCAATCACTTAGTGATTTTTTTTCTGGAAGCAGGAAGGTATGTCAGGCTGTACACGACTGCTCCTTATGTAGGTTTTCCCCAGGGTGTGCCAAGAGTACACTGAAAAAGCCACCATCTTCACTTCACAGACACTTAAACTTTTAGTTAAAGATCTGACTCTGCATAAGTCAGAAAAGCAACTTCTTTCTAATTTTGTAAAGACTGAACTAACGAAGCCAGGACCAGACCTGTAACACTGCAGAGCACACAGGCAAAGAAATTGAGAACACTGAGTAGTAACGAACTGTATGTTTCTGTTACTTGCTGGTACTCTATAAACAAAACCACATAAACAGATAAGTACAGATGAGGCTCATCATCACTCTCATCCCTCAATTACAGGATTAGTGTTATCCACAGCAGCACAGGTTTTCAAACTTCTGGGGAAAAAAAAAAATAAAGGCAAGAACAAAAAAAAAAAAAAAAAAACAAAACAAAAAAGGCTTCCCTAACAAATGTGCAATGAGTGCTTGCAGTTACACAAGAAACTGCAGCTATTTTCAAACTTCTTTGGAAAAAAAAGAGGATAGGAAAGGAAGTATTTTCTTTCTGCTTAGCTAGTTTCAAGAATGTTGTGGCCTGTGTTAATGTCATAGCATTTACTGCAATAAAATGGTGCTCCAGTACAGTAGGAGCAGCACTACAGAATTCCTGAACCACTGCCAAGACTACTGCCCATTTCATACAAGTTCCTATTCAGAAGCCAGTCTACTATATTTGCAATTTGAATTGCAAATAGGAGCTAGGTCTGCTAGAACTCTAAGGACAAGTAGATTCACATCAGGTTTCTCAAGGCAGCACAGTCCAACTTAGTCCTGACTTCACAGCACTTAACTGGAGTCAAAATACACCAAACTGAACCCAAGCAGCATTTTGATTCATACTAAATCAGTCGATTACAGAAAGCTAAAGCAACTAATTTCTGTCCCTCCTGTACGTGCCTGCATATATGCAAACAAACATACATATGCATATTTCCCTGTCCATACTGCAGGTCCTCTGCTCTACTGGAGCAGGAAAGACCCTCTGAATGGCGACCAGCTGAGATTATGGCCCAGAACAAAGTCACAGGTACCTTCAAGTTACAGAAAGAAAAGAGCTCCCCAGTCCTAATTTTGCTCATCTTTCTTTAGCAGGCACTACCACAGAGAAATGCATTGGCTCATAAAACACAAAACACTCTGGAGAGCGGGGAGCCAGGACAAGACAGTTGCATAATAGTGTAAAGCACGGAAGTGACTTGCTCAAAACCTCAACCTGAACTCTAACCGTATGCCACAGCACTTCTGTGCCTGAAGCTCGTTTCATTATAAATATTAGCAGCAGATGTCTTTGGATGCCACAAAACTCACAAAGGGAAACCCCAGCAGTTAAGTTTAAAGATGCTAGCCCTTGCTTTCTGCTCAGCAGCAGTGGGAGAATGCGCATACTCTTGCCCAGCATGGGCCATGGGCTCAAGCTGCTCAGGAGCCCACAGATTTCCTAGGAAAAGGCTTTGTCACCCGGGCCAACAAGTCTGAGCGAACCCCGGGAGTTAAGGGTGCTCAGCTAGAGGCAGTCACTGTTGCACAACTCCAGGTAATCAGGCACTGCTCACACTACGGCCGTTCAAAGCCAGCTTTGCTAAGACCACTCCACTTCTGGGTTTAAGGCACATAATGTGTTGTTTCCATTGACTTCTTGACAAGCTCAAACCAGCCTGGTGGGAAGAAAAAGTCTTTAAAGTATCAGCTTCGTCACCTCAGTCCCCCATTCCAAATAAACGCCAAACTTTTTAAAGACCTGAACTGGTACAAGTTTCATTACAGAGCACAATGCCAGGGACACCAGGGCCAGCACCAGCCATGCCAAGGCAGCAGAGCTGTTTGCAAACCTGGGTGGGACAACACCAGCAAGGAGCCTGGTGCCTGCAGCAACACTTGATCCGAAGGGAAAACACAGCCAGTCCTCATTCCCAGCCCTCGAGAGGGGTCTGAATCACCCAACTTACTGAGCTATTCAAACACAACAGAAAAAGCCATTCTCTCCAAGTGCAGTGCTTAACCCGACTTCAGAAGCACCCATAGCAAACATCCACCGGTCTCTCCCCACCTTCCACTCAGGCTACAAGTAAAACTTCAACCTCTGAAGCCCAAAAGTTTCACAGAACACCATGGTAGTGTCCAGCCTTCCCAGCTGGAGAAAAGCCATCAGATGAGTTATCACCAGAACCGAGCACAACATCCTACAGGGTGCTCCTCAGAAAAAGTTATTAGAACAGGGCAGATGGTAGCATTTCCCAGGACTAACCTCCTGGTTTACATGTTGAGAACGTCAAGGTTGTGCAAAAACAAACAGCACCTTGAAACAAGAAAAAATTTCTGAGGGGCTGAACCCCATGTGAGCCAGGTACACCTTCACCTATCTACTTCCACAGCACCTGCGTGGCCTCTTCCAAAAATGTCCTCTTTATAGGTCTAATACCCCACAGTTCTTGCTCATGATGCTACATGACTGTATTGGCTCTTCCCATACAGTCAGACCTCACCTATTACCTAGACAGTCAGGATCCTAAAGACCTCTAGAACATTTCCCTCATCTGTTTCCAGGCTGAAAAATCCCAATTGGCTTCCAGTTTCTGATGGCAGAAACCCTTCTCTTCCTTTCCCAAACATCACCAAGCTCCACTGTGATCCTCTCGAGGTAGGCAGAAGACCCGACTAGTTCACAGGATACCAGCATGCGATGAATTCAGGCAGTTCTAGGCCAATCTTCCCTCTTCTGTGGGACCTCCACTTCTGAAGCTGGTTTTGCTGTGTTGGTGCTGAGCATCATCGTTGAAGCCATCGTAGATCCTTTTTCCCCAAGACTTCACTGCTCTGTGGCAGCATCTGCCCCTGAACCATCTAGTTGGTAACTCCAGGCTGCTTCTTTTTGAAGAATCTTCTCTGCCTATTCCAGATGCACCAATTCTTGTATCCCAGAACAGCATAAAGCAAAAACCCAGCCTCAATTTCATGGCATCCCAGCCCTCCAGCACTGAGATGGATGGTGAGCAGGGTGGGATGGGGGGCGGGGAGTACCCGACTGCAATGCATTTACAGTCCTGAAGTAACTCTTGTGTGATCCTGGAGAGTTGATAATCAGAATTTGCTGCTGTTTCTCCCACTCTGCATCAAGAAGTCAGTTCAAGCCTGTGCAGGACTCAAAGACACGTTATGTCACAGAACTTCAACAAGATCTCCTCCAGTAAAATAAAGTCCTGAAGAATGACATTCCCAATGACAGACCTATTACTGCCTGTCCTTAAGGACTCCCTGGGAAGCTCCCTGGTCCTAATGGGTCTGAAGAGGGGTTATTAGTTGGGTTTACTTCTGTAGTTATTCCTAAACCTTTCCTCTGGCTAACTTTATTGTACTTTTGCATTTGACCAACCAGCATTTAAGAACCTTTACTTCCTTCCTTTCAATACAGCTTCAAACTTTGGCAGTTCCCCAATTTTTGTTTTAATAACCTCCTACACCAAGTTGTTTCAGCCTTTATGCTTCCTCTTACTCTCCCTCAAGCCTATGATGGATGCAAACACGCGATCCACAGATGCCTGCAAGTTTGCTTTTAAATCCCTGACCTACCCTTTTGAGGCAACTTATTTTTTTAGAAGTGAGCAGACAATTGCACTCTGGTACCACACTTCCGCCCAATTTACTTCCACTGCTCCACAGACTTTCCACATCTCCAATGCTGTAAGAAACGTTAAAAGCCCCCTTTCTTATTAGGGTGGTTCTTTCCCTCTAATGCTGCCAGTCCCAGGACACCTCTCCCTGCATGCTGTTCACTGAGGCCTAACAGGCCTGATACTGCTACTTTATTTTTCCATAGAGGACACCATGCTCTAAACTAATCTTCAACGCTTTTGGGAGGGCACAATGACAAATGGTGATTCCCAAAAGCCAAGGACTACTCCAGCTGGTCAAACACCAACCTACCTCTGGGCTAACCCATGCTGTTTGCATTTTACTGCCTCTTGGAGCTTTCAGACATCTGCTGGGAATGTGTCTGGACACTTGCTGGGCAATTCAAGATGCATTAATCTTCCTTTAATTTTTTTTTTCTTCCTCTTCTTTTTCCCACATCCTACCTGACTACTGCCAGCTACTCTGCCTTCCCTCCACCCTGTAAACAGGTCAATCCTGCATCCATGCTTACTGAGCACTCAAAGGTGCAAGTAAAGCTTTATTACCACGACACTCCCAAGCAAGAGGTACGTCCTGAGCTAAACAAAACCATGCTCTTTATTCTCAGCCCTGGGCCCCAGAGAACAAGGTGGTAATGCTCAAGAGGTTCTTTGCAGCAACAACAAGCACTTCTGTCCTATAAAATAGTTTGTAGAAACTCTGTAGCTTTAAAAAACAAACAAACAAAAAAATCCAACCACAAAGCAAACCAGCCTGTTTCAACATGAGGTTTAGAAACTCACCGACCCACAGGTCTCAGACAGTGCTTTGTTTGGCTTTTTCTTCTTACCAGCTACAACCCTGCAAACGGGACACCCTTGCTCGCTCTCCTGGTGAGTCTCGGGTGGCAGTGCTGGGCTTTACTGTGTCAACTGCTTCTGCACAACTTCCTTCTCCGTTTTCTTTGCTGAGACCCACGCTTTAAGTTGGGACATCACGAGTTATTTTATCCATTTACTATTGCGTCTTCCACTCATCCCACGTGCAATGCTGTAAAATTGGCTCCAGAAGTGGCTTCTTTCCACAGCTTCAACTTAATTCCTCCACATTGGAGGGTCACACATGCACTTCTCCACTGTGGCAAAAAGCCCAAGAAAAGTCTGTAGGTTGAACCTCACACTTCACACCTATCCATGGGGCACACAAGTCAGCTGAGCTGCGCTGCCTTGGTACTTTTCCACGGAGGAGACAACGCTAAATTGAAATGCCCACGCCCCGAGAGCTTGGGAACAGCCACGACCTCTCAACTCAGCCGTGCTTTATGAGACTGCCCGGCGAACTAGAGACAGGCAGGACAAGAGATAGATAGCCAGAAACTACAGAACACAATCTCATCCTGCGCTGGCGGCTGTGCTCCGGCAGATTAGGACGAGTTCAGGGCTCCCTTTGCGAAGGGAAGCCACGGTTTCGATCGAGGCTCCCACGAGGAGCTTACACACAGAGGACAACCACAAACAGCTCACGCCGGGCACAGCCCCGGCACCGGGAAAGCCACCGAGGAGCAGGACTTGCGTGAATTTTCTGGGAGAGGGCCGTTTCCCCCCCCGGCTCCCCACGAGGGAGCTGCCCGCACCCGCAGCACCCTCTCCCCGCCCGGCAGGGCACACAGACCGCCCCGTGATAACCGCGGTCCTACGGGAAAAAAACCCCAGAAATAAAGCGGGGAGCACCCGGGCACCCGCCCCTCTCCTGCCGGGCGGCGGAAAGTAGGGAAAACGGCAAAAACCGGCAAGAAAAAACACGCAAAACACCGCCCGCCCCCCTCCGCCCCGCGGGCTCCCCGCCGGGCAGCGAGGCGGGCACGGCCGCCGGAGCCTCACCCAGAAGATGAAGTTGAAGCCGAAGAGCAGGTACTTGATGCACTTGGTGCCTCCTTTGACGGGCATGGTGGCGGCTCCTGCAGGCACGGTCGGGGCGGGGCGAGGCTCCCGCGGTCCGGCGCCGCTCCTTAAATCCGGCCGTGCCCAGGCTCCTCCGGGGACTGCCCTTCGCCCGCCCCCGGGGCNGCTCCGGCCCGCCGGGCCCGGCCCCGGGACGCGGCGCTGGGACCGGGGCTGAGCGAGGGCCGGCGCCTGCGGGGAATGCCCTGAGCTGGAAGGGACCCGCGAGGATCATGCGAGCCCGACTCCTGGCCCCGCGCAGCACAGCGCCGGCAATCCCACCGTGTGCCTGAGGGCGCTCCCTGCGCTCGGTCAGGCTTGGGGCCGTTCCAGTGCCCGGCCACCTTCTGCGGGAGGAACTTTGTCCCAATATCCAACCGAACACCCCTTCCCCACCCACCTCCCCCCCCCTGCTCTTGCACGGCACACAGAATCACAGGCTGGTTAAGGTTGGAAGGGACCTCTGGAGATCTCCCAGTCCAACCCCCCCGCCAAGGCAGGGTCACCTGGAGCAGGTGACACAGGAACGCGTCCAGGGGCGGTTGGAATCTCTCCAGAGAGGGAGGCTCCGCACCCGTCCTGGGAAGCTGTTCCAGTGCTCGGCCACCCTCAGTGTAAATAACTTCTTCCTCGTGGGGACGTGAAACTTCCTGCGTTTCAGTTTATGGCCACTGCTCCTCATGCTGTCGCTGGGCACTAGAAAGAGCCTGGCACCATCCTTCTGGCACCTGCCTTTGAGATATCTATATGCATTAATGAGATCCCTTCTCAGTCTTCTCAGCCCCAGCTCTCACAGTCTCTCCTCCCGAGAGAGATGCTCCAGACCCCTCATCATCTTTGTGGCCTCTGCTGGATGTTTACTTTAACTTAAATTCATCAGTCTGGCTTAAATGGGTGTTTTCCCATACCAGAGAAACTTACAGCATAGTTTAACTCCTTTAATCCTTCAAATATGTCTGTATAAAGTTATGAACATGCACTTCAGGAAAATAAGGTGGGATAAGTTTCAGCCTGCCAAGAGATCCATGCTAACTGGTTGTGATCATGCCCTTAGGTCACCCCAGTTGTGAGAATAAACATACTGAATTTCAGCTAAGAATTTTCCTTTAATTTTAACTGGGAGTTCAGCACCCAAGTTCTGAGCCTGTTAGCTCACGAATGAAGGCTGAGGGCTTGTACCTTAATTTCTCTTTAGTACAGTGGGACTAGAAATTCAACAGGTACTGAGAGTCAAAAACTGCCCCGAGCAGAATAGTAAGAACAGAGAAGCCTTACTGAAATGCAAATAAAAACTTGTTGGAGTTATTGTTGCCAAAATAAATGATAAGACAGAGCACATTCCAGAGGTAATACAGTGGGGGAGAGACATTGACTTGGGCAGCTGTTTCCCAGAGCAGGTTACAAAGCATTAATACGTTTCCATTGGAAAGCAAGGCAAAAAAATAAAGAGCTTGGAAAAATGCAAGCATGGTTGTGAGTAGCCAAACCGAGAAGCTTCTGTTGCTGCTGCAGGACAGGTATAAATGGCAAAGGAGAGTTCAGGAAGGGTGGCTGGCGTTGCTGTTTGTGAGTCATGCCTGCCTTCGCCAAGCATCCAAGTAGCCTGACTCTCTGAGAGTCCCAAAGCAGAAGAAAGGGGGGCTGTGGCGTATTAAAGGATGCCATCAGAAATTTGCTGCTGCTTTTGATTTGGGGTCCCTACACAGGCTGGTATTAGATGAGCTTGGCTTGAGAGAGGGAGGCGATTGCTGCTTAACTTGAAGCCAACTCTACATCAAGCATTTTGGTTTGTTCTATAAAATAAAGGGAAGCAGAGGGATAGAGGCTGGCCACAACAAAATAGATCCAGCAAGGCTGGAATTGGTAAAAGCAAGTGACTAAACTCTTGTGTAAACTGAGGAAGGGCAAGTCCTGTGTCTCACTCTTGAGCTCAGACTCATTTTCAGTATGGCTTTTGGGTTGGTTTTCTTTTGTCCCTTTGGCACTAAGAATTCATGCTGTTAGTTAATATCAGTAAGGTGGTTTCCCCTAACCTTCTAAAATTAAGAAACAAGGAAAGACTTTGTGTACCTCCCCTCCTGCCCTTATATTATTAAACTTTTCATGCTTATGCTGTGTTAAAGGAACTCCCATTAAAATTCATGGGCAGTAGCCTTCTGATCAGAAGCAAGAAATGGACCTGTTGGATCAAAACCTTCTGTGAGTTTGTAAAAAATTAAGCTCTCCCCATTCATCTGGTCAATTAATTTATAAGGAAGTGAAATACATTTGTGCATCTTTAATATTCTCAAGAATATGGAAAGAAAATAATTAGAATCTGTCCTCATGTGGCTTTTTTTTGTCATTCCTTGTGAAGGATCTGGAGAGAACATTTTTGTTTCACTCTTCAAGGGTCTGATCATTTGGTAGATGCATCTTCCTGACCGCACCTGAACTTCTCTAACTAGTGAAATGAGATAGTAATCATCTGATTTTCTGCATAATAGAAATCACTAATGGAAACTCAAGACCCCTGTAGAAGTATTTCAAAATGATTTATTGTTTTAAAACTTTGTATTTACATGGGATGATAGGCATTTTGCATGAAATATTTATTATTTGCACTTAAAAATTGTACCGGATGGTTAAAGTGTCATTTTGTCCTACTGCAACAGAGAAAGCAAATTCAGGATATTGCTGATAAGAAGCAATCTGAGTTTACCAGAAGCCTTTTAAAATTAACCTTCTGATAATCTAGACACAACACTGACTTAGTTTTCATATACAGATAAGCTGAATTACTTTATTCTGCTTTAATGTGAAACTGACTGTCCTGTTTGGGCCAATTGTGAAGTTTGTTTCTCACCAGGAGGGGTTTTCCCCTCTGGCTGCACGATCCAAAGGACCCTGATCCTTTGACTCATATGGCAAGGCAAGGGAGAGTGAGGCTTTCTCTTCTGACTGTATTAGGGGATAGTGGGATCCACTGGTAAGAACAGCAGAATTCCTGTGGTTCACAGCATCCTTGGCCCGTTTTCCCCTTATCTCTACTTTGTGAATATGTGGAAGGACTAGTGTCAATGAGCTTGAGGCCTTTAGCCTTCTTTGCATAAACAATCTCATGTCTTTTAAAATCTTTCTTTCAGCTCCCTTAAACAGCCAGGCATAAACTATTGGAACTGCAGAGAGATAAAGTACAAAGCTTTCCCCAGTGAAGGTTAGGGATTAACAGTTTCTCGAGAAGTGTGGATTAAAGGAGAAAAATAATAACAATTTTGTTCCTTGTGGAGAAATAACACCTCTGACTGTACCAGCCAGACAGAAAAGAAAAAAAAAACCCAAAGGGTAGTTTTGCTTGTTTTTTAGCTTCAGTGATAATTTTTTGCTGTGCAAGGGGTGATTGTGGTACACTGTGTGCTGGGCTGATCCATCCATCCGGTGAGGAAACACACCACTTCTCTACTGTCAGGGAGTTGAGAGTTTAGGATGACCCAGATGACACTGATGTAGAGTCTGTGGCTTCCTATTTCCTCTTTTCTCTCAAAATCCACCCCCAAGTTCATCCGTGACACTTCAGGTTAAGCGCCTTTCTTTTTCTGTTCTCATCTTATCTAACAATATTTTACAGGCACTTACTTTGTTCATTTCAATAATTTGGAGTGGAGATGGATGTAAGAGAGAGCCAGGATGGCTGAGTGGTTCCTGCTGGTTTTCACATCTGGGGCTGCAAGGGAGAGGCTGGTCCTGCAGCAGGAGAATCGAGATTGTAATTCCATTGCAAAATGGAATGAGTCATTGCAAAAAATGCCTCATAGATTCAGTCACGCCGATAACACCATGTCAAAGGCCTTTTTCCACTGCTAGTGGAAAAGTATTTGGTGTTTGGTATCCATAACAGATAAATTCTGGAAGAACTCGTGCTGTGAGTAAAGCTGTGCCTCCTGGAAGAGTGTCTGCTTTCTGCCATGAGAGAAAGGCTTTGAAGAAACCACAAAGCCCCGTGAGATCTCACTAGAAATTAGGTCTTCCTCTGTAACTGGAGGTGTAGCTGGAACTGAAAACCCAAAGCCAGGCTTCTTAATTATCTGTGTTTTAAATATATGTATTTTTTTTTTTAAACTGAGATTTGAAGGAGTTTAGAAAAGATTTAGGCACATCCTTGCAAATATTTGGCATAAGACATTTGTGTATGATACATAAGTAGTGACAATGTCAGGAAAGCAACTGCAAAATCTCAATATGAACTTAGGAACCCATATAAAATTGTTTCATAATGAGTTATCATTTTACGGGAAAATCTCAATATGAAATTAGGAACCCTTATTTCATAATTGTTTCAAATTGTTTCCTAATCAGTTATCACTTTCAAACTCTGAGATAAAATGCATGGGATAAAAAGCAAAAATATTATGTTCTTAGTTGTTTAAACTTAAACTTTTAGTCAAAGTACAAGCATCTGTTCCAAATAATTCAGACTCCTACTAATACCAGTGATGAAAGTGGGTGATTTCAGGAAGGAAGGGTGTCAGGAACAGGCTCTGCCCCGTGGGATCCAGCAACAGGACAAGAAGCAACGGGCAGAAACTGATGCCCAGGAAATTCCCCTGAACATGAGGAAAAACTTCTTTCCTGTTAGTGACTGGAAGAGATGTTCCCAGAGAGGGTGTGGAGTCTCCCTCACTGGAGATACTCCATAACTGTCGACACAATCCTGTGCCATGTGCTCTCGGATGACCCTGGTGGAGCAGGGGAGGTAGCACCAGATGACCCCACTGCAGTCCCTCTCAACCTGAACCATTCTGGGATGCGGAAAGTGTTATAGTTTTACTTAGGAAAAAGGAAACACACCTGCCTTTTTAATTGTCACAGAACACAAAAAATGGTCTGCGTGTCCCTTAATTTTTCGTGGTAGCAGTTTGATGCCACTGAACGTGTAGGGTATGGTTTAACTCCTTTTCAAGATAAACTACCATTTAAGACTCTCCTGCTTCAGACAGCAGTACCTGGCCCTGGTTTCAGCATGTGAGCAGTCTCGTGTCTGTAGGACGGGAGCCCAAAGCTTTAATAAACAATAGGCTGTTGGTAGTGACAAGTGCTGTTACTCTGAAAGGTTGCAAAATGCCTGTTTGGAAACTGTGACTGTAACATGGATGCAGCCCCAAGTGTGATTCATCTATCTTGCTCTCTGCATGTGTCAGAACTCTTGGTAAAGATGAGGTTATTTTAGGAGCAGAGGACAGAAGCAGGGCCACAGGCTGTGCCTGCTATCGAGGTTCATGATCTTTTCTCAGGTTCCTGAGCACAGGGACCCACGATGTGCCACATCTCCCTTGCTGTAATTTAGCACTGTAGCATCTTAGGTGACCTGGGGCAGACCTTTCTAGATGTCAGATTAAAAATCAAGCCACCAAGGCTCAGGTTCCCACCTGAGCTTTTCCCACCTTCCACTTTTGTGGAAGGCACTGAAAAAGTAATCCTGGCTTTTCTAGTACTTGAGAGAGAAATACAGGCAGCATCAGAAAACAGTGTGTGGCTTGAGATCTGTGTCTGATAGCTGAGAAAACACAGGCCACAATGTGCTTTCTCATTACTGTGAAGGGCAGGTGCCAACCCCTGCCAAGGATCACTGATTCTAGTTTGTACCCCTTGACTGGGGCTCTGAAACGGTGCTATTTAGAATAAACCAAACTGTTGCTCTAAACAGAAGACCTTCCCCTAGTGTGAATTGCTGGCATAAACTGGTGATACCCAGATACTCTCTTGTATTTTTATTCTCTACTTCACACTTAGGTGTCCCTGGTTTTCACCTGTTATCTCCAGTGACAGGAAAAACTCTCACACATCAAGCTTTTAAAACCTCCTCGATTCCTTCCAAGTGCTGCTGCCCCAGGGCTACTCTCCAGCGCATTTGCACTGCTGGAGGGGTGGGTAGGTACCTGCACGGGCTGGACAGTGTTTCAGCCAAAATGTAAACACTTCTCTGCATCAGGTTCCAGCGTGTAGCTCAAACAGACCATTAGCAGAAGGCCTCAGGATGTCGGTTTACTCAGGGCTGTGCAGTGGATTCTCAGGCTATTCTTCCCAGCGCTGCCAGGTTGGGAAATTGTCGAGATATTATATTTAGTCCGAGATCCGTGGCTCCGTTACGTATTTTACAGTTTAAATCTACGATGCAAAGCAGTCTGAACGCTCCAGCGCAACCTCAGTCTTATAAATCCTTTTGAATGTATAAATATTTTTTCACAGCCAACTGGGAACACTGGAGTTATGCAACTGAGCTTTTAGAATGCTGAGGGTTTAACTTTCATTCAGTGTAACAAAGCAGGAAAAGTAATGTTTGCCAATGAAGAAAGTAGGGATATTTTTCCCCCAGTTTTTCAGTTATGCTGAAGTGTTCCAGGAGATTCTTCCCACTGTTCTCTCATGAAGAAAATTACCTTTCTTTATGCAAAGGCCCAGAACAAGAAAAAGAATTATCCAAAACAACAATGATAAACAAACAAACAAAATCATACATGAAAATAAATAAATAAAAAAACCAACAAACCCTGGAAGATGCCTTTCGTTTTTTCAGTAGTAATGGTTTATTAGGATGTGTTATGGTACAAAAAAAGCTCCAAAAGCTCTATCTTCTCTGAAAATTAGCATGATTTAATTATTTTGAGGGTATTCTAGAAAAGCTCTTGCAGAGTAACGTCCTGCATGTCTGAAATGGAGAGGCTTTTATTTCTGGGTAACCACACAGCACTTGCAGGTGAAGTTAAACGATTTTTAATTCCGAAATAGCACTCATCTGAGGAAGCTGACCTAGACAGATATTCTAGCACAGGTTTAATTCATGATGGACTAAATTAGGCTGACTTTGTTTTCCAGTTTTGCTCTCAAATTCTTTATTTTACAAACACATGAATTTTAAGCTTGCAAACCACTCTTTGGTTATTAAAGCACCAATGTATAGCTTTGGGTACGTGGATAAAAAAATAGCTGTTTGTAGGGTTGAGCTGTATGTTTTATTCTATTGATATATCTTTCTTACTCCTAACCCTCCCATGCCCACTCCAATTAGTTCTTGAATTCTTCTCACATTTTCTTGGTTATTTTCCTTTTCTCCCTTCAGTTTCTTCTAACTGTCTTGAGAACTGAGGAGGAAATATTGCTGAATAGGAGAAGTTGCAGTATTGAATATTGCTCCTTTGAAACTGTCAGTTCTGCAGATGTCATTTGAGGTCTCTGAGAAAAAAAAGTGCTGTGGAACTATATCTCAAAATGAACTGTTTATTTTTGTCATTCTAGTGAAATCATTACCTTTAATGGCTTCTGTGGGATGATAAGTGAGCAAGAATAGGATTTCTCAGCTATTTCTGGTTACAGACTCCTAGTGTCATCATGAGGTCTCTGGTCATTTCCTACTGATCACACCACAGATTGCTTCATAGCTTGAGAACCCTGTGAAAAAATCACTTCCCCTTTCCTTCAGCATCTCTTTTTATACTTCACAAAATCTTTCCTACAGACCTGGAACAACGTTCAACACCCACAGGTGGCTACTGCTGCTTTTGATCTGAGCACGTGGGTCATCCCAGCCCGTGTTACGGGATTATTAGTCATAGGGAAACTCTTAACAGGACTTTATTTGCCAGTGGTGTTGGTCTGCAGCTTATCTTTGTATGTGAGGAGGGCTTCTAACCATGCCACATACTTTACATTAGGAAAATCCACTGACAAGGACCCAAAATGTGCTCCTTGTGGACCCTTCTTTTAAAGTGCAGGTGAGCATTTGTCCCTGAAACTACCAGGAGGTATTGAATGTCTTCTCAGGCTTTGGAAAGTAATGCCAGTGTCATGCAGTGTTGACATTTTTATTTTCAGTTCTAATATCATAAGAGTGGAGGGCAAAGTGTTGTGGGCAGGCATCCAGCTAGTGTATGCAACACATTATGTATTATTTTGCTACAGCTGCTACTGAGAAGCATGATAGGATGGGTACCCTCCCTGTTCTTAGCACTTCCGAGCATTTGGCCAATCACATTTGCTGTTGTCAAATGTAAATCAGCTGGGAAGCTGTTGCAAGAGGCTTTATAGAGGTGATGGATGTGTTCTGGGTGGAATCTCTTTGCTTTGATTTTTTTTTTTTGCTTTCTGTGCTTACCTGAACATTTAATCATTTCAGTGATGGAATGAGAGAAGCATAGATCATAAAGACCTGCTTGAGGAAAACTCATCTGTGTCTTCAAGAGTAAGAGCAAGAAATGAGGTTTCTACCTTCAATCTGTGACTTTCAGGCATTATAAAGTGGAAACAACTCCCTTCTTTCTTGAAAAAAATATTAGAGTTCAGGAAATAGCACAGGAAAGAAATACATCATATATGGGGCTGCTCTTTAGAATAAGTAAAAGAAATGTAAAAGCCAAGATAGGGAAACTCTGAATGTTGTGATTCAATTTAGAAAAGGGAGGCTGCAGCAAATTTGAGCTGATTTCCAAGTCTTCTTTGGTGAGTGCCCAGACAAGGCTGTATTTACATTAAATCCAGAAGCAAAGCGAGATTTTCAGTATGAACAGGTTGCTGAGTGTGCTTTCCTTTTTCCATATGATGCTATTAGGGGCAAGCTAACATTGTTTCCTCAAAGACAAGATGTGGTGAGTAAAGTAAAGGAGCATTATGTTTTATATCTTACAACTATTCTCATGTGTTTCTTCCTGTGGCTCACAGTGCCTTGAAATGATGGGCACACAAACTTCTTCAACTCCTCAAGTCACCATTAATTAAATGATTAATTAAAGCCTCCTGGAGAAATCTGGGCCAGTGCATGCCCTGTGGTATCACTCAGGAAGACTTTTTTCCATAGGAGGGTGTTCAGATAGTCAAGTATGTTTTTAAAGCCATGGCCTTGTATTTCTTCCTATCTCAACCTCAGCTTGTGTTATGTTAAAATTAAAATCTTTCTTTAAAAGCACAGCCATTACTCTACTTATGTCAACATAACTTGTGAAACTTTCTTGTTGTGGACCAAAGCCATAGGTCTTAGAATTGCTTGGTGAGCCCCACGTGAGCTTCAACTTGCTGGCCACTGACAACTGCAGCTTCTCTGACCTAGTGCCACAACTGCCTTTGGTGCAACCTCAGAAACTTGTGGGTGGAAACAAGAATCAAGACAGGGCATAATTGACAATCATTTCTTCCATACCTATTGAGTCATGAAGTAAGGATTGAAAGCCTCCTTAGAAATGGTGGTTGGTACATGTATTTCTGGGTATTCTTCATGTTTGCAAAGAGGCAGCGTTAGAATCTCCAAATTGTAAGTCTAGTTTATGTAATATTTTCTGAAATGAGTCTCCACCTGAGAAGCTAAAGAGGTTGTAAATAAGCGTAAGTTTTGATTTAAGATGTAATCTTATTTATCTCACTATTAAATGTGAAATTATATTTGTACTGTGCGTACCCATAATTTCAGATATTGCTGCTCTAAAGTTGTGTTGGATCTATAGCTTTGGTTGGTCAATTTTTCTCCAGCTCCTGACCTCAGGTCAGGGTGACAGGTGACTGCAGTTGATCAAGCAGGCTTGTGGCTTTCAGGCTTTAAAGCACTGTTGAGTTCTTTAGAAATTGTCTCGTGGCGGGGAGGTGTGAAGGAAAATTGAGTTTAGATTCCTGCCAGGGAGCCTTGTTCTTACAGCAAGCAGTGAGGACTTCCTAAAAAGTTGTAACCTCTTTTAGGAGTTTGAAGTTGAGCGCTCTAAAGCTGAAGTGTATAAGGAAAGACTCGGCTCTGGAGGAGTCTTGTTAGAAAGCAATTGATTCCAACTCCAAACTGAAGGGGAAAGATGTTAATGGTCAGCATAATTGAGGTAGGAGGGAATTATGTCCTCTTCATAAATCTTTTGAGATGCCTGAAGGCGTGTTTTCTCAGGGCTAGACTGGGTGTTCTTATTTCCTGAAAGGATTATAGCTGCTCGATAAACCTGTGAAGACTCCTCCTGGAGGAAGGAAGAGCGGTTTCTCCAGATGATTTAGAGGATCAGGGGTTGAAGTAAAGTAGACCCAAACCTGGATAACCTAGACCTAGAAAAAAAAAATAGAAGCAGTAGACCTTTTGGAAAGTCTTGGGGAAAAGAGGAGAAGAGTTTTTAACTTTAACAACCAGCTTCTAATGTCAGTAGGCAGAAGCAGACTCAGAGGTGTGTCTCAAAACTGGCATGTGACTCTAAAACTTCAACAAATGCCAAGTAATAATCTCTTTCCTAACAGAATATTACGATCTTGCTTGTCTGTGGGCATTTTATGGTTCCTTGCTAGCTGCAGTGACATTGAGTTTGATTTATAGCTTGCCAAATTGTTCCTAAAAATTTCAAATAACCTGTTATCCATCTGAACCTGAACACAAGTGTACACAGTTCTGCCTGTCTAGGTATGGTCTCGAATGTGCTATAAAATCTGACATGTCTAGTTAATATTAAGTGTAGATACTGATCTTGTAGATTAGCAATTTTTGAATTATTCCATTTTTACCTTCCACTGCTTGCTTACAAACTTGTTACCATGAAGTTGTCCAGTGTCTGGTATGACTCAGCATGGAAACGTGAGGAAATGTTTGGCTGGAATTGCTAACCTGTCAGTTATATACAGAGCAAAAAAAGGGTTTATTTTGTTCAGTCTCAGAGTTTGGTATTAACTTAAGCTGTAGTTCTCCAATGTCCTCATTGTTCTCTACTCAGAGGGCTTTGCCATCATTAAAAAATAAGGGTCTTTTAAAAATACTCAGCAGTGAGTCAAGTGTGTGGCTATCTCTATTTTTAAGTATCTTAAAAAGTGCTTAAGTTGCTAAGCTTGAAGATTTCGCCAAGTATCTTTATTATTCCAAAGCAAGTCATGGAAAATTATCAGAAAGGGGTGTTTGAAAAGTATCTTTTGAAATAAAAAAAAAAAAATGTCCCCTGTGGATATGGCTTGAGGCTGCAGTTTAGGGCATAACAAGTGTCACTCAGCCTCTAAGAGGCAGCACTCAGGCAAAAGTCCATCTGATTGTTGATCCATTTGATTATTTTATTTCTTTTTAATTTATTTTTCTTAAACTTTGTTGCATGCTTGCTTACCTCGAATTCTTTTGCTTCCTCAAGACTCATGCTTCTCTTGAATCATCTGTGACCTGAGCGCTATAATTTCCTGAACATTTTGCTCTCAATCCTTTACATGGAGAGGATGAGAGGCACAGATTTTTCCTTGTGCCTGAGCTCTAGCTGCTCATAAGGGCTGCTGATTTGTCCCTCTTTTTCCCTGTAAACTTCTGTTCTCCCTGCTTTGCCCTCCTCTTAGCTAAAAACACAGACTTGGTATTTCCACAGCGGGGCTTGAATTGCTTCTTTAACTTTCTGGGTGGAGGAGGGAAGTCTTTTGAAAAGTTAACATGGGAACACTTTGTGCAAAGGGCTGGGTTCATAATTCAGCATTATCCTGGAGCACACTAGGATAGTCAGCCAGTATGTGATATTGAAGATTTGCCAGATACCAGAGCTCTGGAGGACTGGAATATATTCTTCAGAAGGCTCTGGGAGCTGAGTACACAGCTATTCTTCTCTGACCACAGAACTAACAAACATGTGAAAGCTGGGTTCTCCGCTGCTCAGCTGCCACTTGGTAGCAAAACTTTTAGGAAAGTCCCACATCCTCTTTGAGTACCTGGATTAGAAATGCATATTTCAGAAAGTCTCCACTTGTAATTCAAGGCGATTAACTTTGGCGTCTAAACGTGCGTTGTCCAAGTGCTTGATCCTACTGAGGCTTCATGGAATGTGGGCTCAAGCCTGGGGTTAGAGAATACAAAAATAAAGCTAAAAGCCCCACAGCAATGATATGATATTTGTGTTGGATATTATTACTAGGATTTTTGCCATTTAATATGTTCTGGTCCTTTAGAAGTCTGTGGCCATGCACCTGAGAGGGGGAAGCTTGAGATACCAGCTCAGGAAATTAAGAATACTTCAGTCCTCAGACATTTATCTATATCTACCTGTATGTGTGTATATATATATATATATATAAAAATAGATAGATGTAAATAATTTCACAAAATACCTTCTATGTGTAACATTCCACACTCCAGTTTCTCCAAGGAACCTGTGGAAATGTACAGCTGAACTGAAATTCCTGGTTTTGTAGGTAATTGTATTTAATGTATTTATGTATTTAATAGATATGGTAGATATGTGTAGTCTCCATATACAGCTGTTCTGTTTGTTGTGTTTTGGGTTTGTTTTTTTCTTTTCTCATTTCTGAGTTGATTGTCAGAAGGTGGAAAAGTTTCTGGTTACTTGTGTCGATAAATCTGATGTCTGGTTTGGGATGAAGGGAAGGAGAGGAGCGTCATTCTCTGCTCTCTGATGATTTACTTTTTGTATCTGGGACTAAAGCCAATATTTCTTTTCTCCTATTATATTTCATTTCTAGGACTGAATCCAGAAGTGACAGCCTTCCCATTACTGTGATTTGTGGTTGGTTTGTTTTCATTTCAAGGGCTCCTCAGCACAGCCAGCAGCAGCACAGTAGATATTTTTCAGCTGGATGCAAATCCAGGTGTGTTCTTATCATTTTAGAACTCCATACTTTAAAGTGCATAGAAAATATTCCCCAGAAACAGTTTGAATTGTATTTGCACTGTTAGAATAATGTAACTTGCTTTCTCTTATCAGAGTGATACAAGTACCAGTGCTGAATCAGTACCAAAAAGAAATCCAGGGAAATAAATTTAAAAGTTCAAAGACATTTTTATCTTAATACACCAGCATGTGATCAGGGATTATAGTAAATATAGTCATGCTTGAGAGCAACCTCACCCTGACACATCCTGAGCTAGAAAAACCTAGTATTGTATATTGAGTAAAGCCTTTGCCCAAAATCAGTACTTATAAACCCCGGATTTAATCTGGCCCTTGCTGTAGTTGGTCTCATGATGTTGCAGGGGCTTGTGCCTGCCAGAAAGGATGTTTCCCTCGTATCTGAAGATCTGCCAAGATAAAAACCCCAGCAAGACTGGTTCTATGGCAGGAGAAGTTGCAGAAGTGCAATGATACACTTGCTGAAGAGCTGGGAAGCTGGGGCGGCAGGGAGGGAAGTCGTGGCATCTGACAGGTGAAAGCTGTCAACATAACTCCCCCCAAAACACAGCATGTTTGCATTTTGGAAGGTACACACATCCCCCCTTGCCTTGTTCCTCCTCCCTTTGCCAGTGAACACAGCGGGACTCAGCTCCTGGGGCTGGACTCACCACCACTCTGACCACGCTGCCTCCTGCTCTGTCCTCTGCCCTTACTGTGGTAGAAATGGTTTATTCTGAAGGCCAGGAGCAATTGCTGGGCAGCCTCTGTAACAACAGCAAGGCAAGTTTAGATTTATTCCTGCTTTGCATCGAGCAGGATGGATTTAGAGTGTCCACCTCTACAAAGCAGCCTTTAACTCTGCGTTTCTCACTTCTCAGCAGTTTGCATTGATAGTGCCTTACCTCGTTAGTCTCTGGGTTCTGGAGATTTCTTTAGCACCGAGAACAAGTTATTGCTGCACATCCTTACCTTCAGTGAACAAGGATTTTTAACAATAACTATTTTGTATAGATCTGTGCAATTTTTTTTAAAGTAATTTTTCAGGATGCTCTTTTAGCCCTGCCTGAATATTTTGGAGTCTCTGGCTTCCTGGCAGTGACTGGGAACTGGAGTGCCTTGGCTGCATGCTTGTTCCTTACCATCTCTTACTCTGCTACACTCCCTCTTCTTGACTAGTGCAACACCCTTGCTGTTATTTTCTGCATGGGACATCCTAAAATGTGTAAAATGCTTGAAATGGACAGAGGGAGCAAGAATTAGGGGGACTGACTGAACTGGTGCATGAGATTGTGAGGGACTTCTACAAAACAGGATTGAGGACCACCATGTTCTCACTATGGGGCAGTAGCTAACCAACTGTGGCATCAGTTGGGACACAAATATGCAAGATAACCTTTGCAAATAACTGGTGTGGGTTTTGTAGGCCCGTATCTGAGGTGCTCTGAACTTACATGGTGTGTTGAACAGGCAATGGAAGCCAGCATGAACCTCTGGTGCTTCTCTAGCCTGAGCTAAATGGTCTCAACCTTCATTACAGAAGGCTGTGAAGCTGTATTTGATGCCATTGCACTGTATTTTTACCCCTTTCAGTGTATAAAGCTTTGTCTAGACTAGGATTTATGTCAGTTGTGAGATTAGCTCCTTGATGGCTGTAAACTCTAGCCTAGGTATGAATGTGTCTTTCATCACTTTCAGAGGTTTTACCTTCCCTCCATTCCACGGGATTACATTCAACAAGTTCAGTGCATGTGGTAGAGCTCAGTTTTGACTTTTTTTTTGTTTGGTTTGTTTTTCCCCCCTGGTGGTGTGGTGCTGATGCTATTTGTTACATAATTGTGCACCCAGTCCTCACTGTAAGTGCTGCACAAACTGAAAATAGCAGGAAGGTACCAGCTCCAAATAGTTTGCAGTGTATGTAAAAGATGAGACAAAAGTTACTTGTAGACAGGAGAGGCCCAATAATTAGTGAATAATAATTAGTGGACCAATATTGGCCATGGCCTTGGCAGTTCTGGTAGTCAAAGGCACCCTTAAGATCCTGTTTTGCTCTTTATGGGCGCCCTGGTAAGGTGGTGGTCTGAGCAGATCTGCCATCACACTGTTTAATCTGTCAGGATAAATAATGTGAACAGTATTTGCATTCTTTTATGTCCCTGAACTGCTCAGCTCCTGTTCTGTTCAGCAGCAACTGGATAAAACCAGACTGAGAACTGCTCTGAGCATTATTCTATCCAGAACATCCGTGTAGGATTTATCTTCCTGCCTGGTTGAGTGGCGTTTCTGGGTAAGTTCACAAGCCTTCCTTTGTCCCCACCAAAGATCCTTCAAACAGACTCCTTGTTCTCTTGGTGCATTACTTATTAAGCAAATGAATTGATGAGAAGGGGAACTGTGGTACTGTTTGACAGGAGCTGTGGCTCCTGAGTTTTCGATACAGCTGGTCAGAGGCTTTCTAGCATTATTGATGAAAAATTCTAGATCACGAGAAAAGACAATGTCCCTGTGGCACTTTTGGTTCAGATATCAATCTGCCCCTTGCCCAATTTCCTTTTTTTCAGCCCTCAGCTTTATTAGACTCCTAGGTAGTGGGGGATCTGGGATATGTAGGAAGCCTCTGAAACTGGGATGAAAACCTTTTTGGAAATGAAAAATTTTCTAAATGGCAGAAACGTTGTCTCTCAGTTAGCTCAGTTACCACCAGATTGTGGAGTTTTGCAGGTCTAATGGGAATTTCCAGACTTTGAGCTTCTCTGCTGTGCTTTTCACCAGGAGGCGGGACAGGAACTTTGCAAATCCCATGCCAGATTTTCCAGATGGCGCATTAAAAAAATGTCCATACATATATAAATAATTCTGGGAATGGTAGCGGAATTAAATACTCATCCTTTGTTTACAAACTACTGTCAGGGAAAAACCATTGACTGGTTTGAAGCTGAGGCAATGCTGGTAATTGCTGAGTGGGTGCTTCAGTTTTTCCTTTGCTGAGGGCAGTATTCCCCACTCCACCAAGGTTGCTCATCTTCATGAAACACATAAAAACATGATTTGATCGAAAGAGGCTGAAGAATTAAATATACATTAAAATACGTATGTAAGTAAGGTTTAAACTAGGCTAAAAACCAAGCTTTAAATACATCGCCTTAGGAAATTTTGAATTTTACTTTCCAGTGCTGTTAACTCCCAACCATCAGTCAGGAGCCCAGAAATTTGGAAGAGCCTGGTCCCATGGGCAGGAGCTCAGCGTAAACTTAAGTGCCCCAGAACCAACCACCAGTTCAGGACAGAGCCCTTCCATAGTTTCATGAAACACAGAGATTTGGACATAATAACATGTCATACAAGTTGTCTTCTATTGCTGGAGTATGGCAGCTGGATGTTTTTAAGTCTCTGGCGGGATTAAATCTGTGGTTTAGCCCGTGTTTGTAATATTGTAGTTTTAGTTACTGGAAATTCAGGCTTCAGTTCTTTTCAGCTTTTCTTTGAGGAATACTCTCTTTGGTTTGTCTTCTCTAAACAGGCCTTTTTGCTCTAACTCGAGTTACAAGTTTTAGACTGAAGCTACAAATAGTTGAAAGTAGTGTTGAAATATTGAAAGCTTAATTTACTTCTAAAGCTAGTAAATTCCCAAACCATGCTAAGGTCAACTCAGTGATACATAAAATTTTTTCAGCATAACTTCCTCTCTCGAGTGTTCCTTCTGTTCCTTCAAGTCTTCCTGCTGATGCTTTGGTTTGGCCAGAGTTTTTTGTCCTGTGTTTGTACAGCACTTACCATAGTGGGACACTGGTCTATGACTGGTCTAGGGGTCTAAAATGGGAGTACTTTTCTTTCCTCTTTATAAATAAAACACATATTGTGGGATGTGTTTTCAGTTTTAGATATATGTATTTGGCCCAATGCTGCTGAGACTGGAAGAAAAGCAGTATGTGTTTGTGAATTATGTTTCATGTTGTCTTTTAGTGAACAAGATGTGACTCTGCTCCTGATTCAGAATGCAGTGTTTTAAATAATTGAAAGGTATTTTTCTTTCATTCTATTTTCCCAGAGGAATGCTTACGCTATAATACGTTTTATAATAGATATAAAACATTTTCAATTTTTTTTGTTTGTTCTTTTTTTTTTTTTT
>VXAY01005793.1:360659-458657 GCA_013399855.1 Oxyruncus cristatus | reverse complement strand
AAGTTATTCTATTTTTACCACTCCCCTGTGTAGAGTAATTGATGGTTCTACACCTTAAAGAATCACAGAATAGTTCAGGTTGGAAGGGACCTCTGGAGATCATCCAGTCCAAACCCCCTGCCAAGGCAGGGTCACCTGAACAGGTGACAAAGGAATGTGTCCTGGTGGGTTTGGAATGTCTCCAGAGAGGGAGAATCCATGGCTTCCCTGGGCAGCTGTTCCAGTGCTCTGCCACCCTCAATGCAAAGAAATTCTTCTTCATGTTGAGGTGGAACTTCTTGTGGTTTGGTTTATGGCTTGCAGTTTTCTTTAAAATAGTGGATGCTTGTGACTTGTGAGGGGAAAAATATCTCCCTGGAATCAGTTTTGTCAATTTTGCCATCACTATAATTGCTATAAAATTATCCTTGTGCAATTAGTGTGGCACCTGCTACGGCAGTACCTCCTGTGCATCTCTACCTCCTGTCCCCCGAGAGTCTGAAGGTGATGACATGACCTGGAATGTGTTTTCCTAAACCAGGGGAACAAGGAGAGAAAAAAAGAGTAATACATGGAAAGATAAATGCATGTAAAAAAAGTGTATGTCACAGCATGTTAATTACAAAGTCAGTATTAAAGTAAAATCTGAGCTAACTTTTGGAAACCTTTGGCATTCATTTTCCAGTTGAAATGCGAGGAAAGATGATTTTATGCCCTGTGTTGGAAGGTGAAATGGGAAAGAGCAAGAAAGACATGGCAACCACCATGGTAATGCACTTGAAGGCCAGGTCTGAAAGGTGGGTCTAGTCTCCTCTCAGCCCACTGGCTTCAAATTAATCCTGGCTTTTGCCAGTCTCATATGTGCTGTAAAATCTGCCTTAACCTTCCTGAGAAGGTTCATCCGTGCTTGAATCTTGTCTCCCATGAAGCATGTCTGACTGCTGGGATCAACAGCTCAGTTACCTGTGCACTGGGGCCTGAGGACTTCTGGAATTGTTTCTGTGTATGAAACAGGAGAAGGACGTGAACAAAAGTAAAAAGCAAATAAAGAAAAAATGCAGGTATATTCATGTTTGCAAATATCCTCGGGCACTTTCCTTCTAAATACCATGCATTTTTCTGCCAAGCAAGAGAAGGAAAAAAGAATAGGTTTTGATTACTTTTGTTTGATGCAGAAAGTAAGTTTAATTTTTAACTGTTTTGTGCTCTGAACTATTTATGACCAGGATTTTGTTAAGCAAGCACAGAAGATACTGTCTTTTTATTGTTGCTCTAAAGATAAAGCCTTTGGAAATGGGCTCATAAAATAGTGAGCCCAAGGTAGCTGTCAGCTTTGAGGCTCTTCTTTTATTAGAATGCAGTTTCGTATGGTTCTTGCCCAACTCCAAATAGAAAAATATTGGACTACTTGATCCATGTTTTATTTGGGTCAAGTCAAACTTGGAAGGTATTTTTAATCTTTAATGCCATTTCCATAAAATTCCATAGTTTTAGGAACAGTGCAGTGGGGGAGACATGCCCACACACACACACACACACACCCTCTGTCTCTNCACACACACACACACACACTGCCTCTGTCCATCACCTTCAGTGTGATGTGAAGGGTGAGCAACTGGCCCGTGGGTTGGGCACAGAGTTACAGTCATTGGGGTTCCATCAAGCTGGTGACTGGTCACTAGTGGGTTCCACAGAGCTCCACCTTAGGGCCCGTTCTCTTCAACATCTTCATAAATGACTTAGACACAGGATGTGGAGGAATAACTAAGTTTGCTGGTGACACTAAATTAGGAGGAGCTGTTGACTCCCTGGAAGGCAGGGAGGCCCTGCAGAGAGACCTCGACAAATCAGAGGGCTGGGCAATCACCAACCATGTGACGTTCAACGAGGGGAAGTGCTGGATTCTGCACCTGGGATGGGACAACCTCGGATGTAGGGACAGAGTGGGGGATGAGATGCTGGAGAGCAGTGCCGGGAAAGGGCCCTGGGGGTCCTGGTGGGTGGCCGGTTGGACACGAGTCAGCAGCGCCCTGGCAGCCAGGAGGGCCAACCCTGTCCTGGGGGCATCAGGGACAGCATCGCCTGGGTCAGGGAGGGGATTGTCCCGCTCTGCTCTGACCTGGGGCGGCCTCACCTGCAACATTGGGGCAGTTTGGGGTGACACAATATAGGAAAGACATTAAGCCATTAGAAAGTGTCCAGAGGAGGCTGCAAAGATGTTGAAGGGCCTTGAGGGGAAGTCGTGTGAGGAGCGACTGAGGGCACTTGGTGTGTTCTGCTGGAGAAGAGGAGACTGAGGGGAGACCACATCAGGGGCTGCAGCTTCCTCATGAGGGGCAGAGAAGGGGCAGGTACTGATTTCTTCTCTCTGGTGACCAATAACGGGACCTGAGGGAATGGCTGGAGCTGTGTCAGGGGAGGGTTAGGTTGGATATCGGGAAAAGGTTTTTCCCCCAGAGGGTGGTTGGGCACTGAACAGGCTCCCCAGGGCAGTGGGCACAGCCCCAAGGCTGCCAGAGCTCAAGGAGTGTTTGGACAACACTCTCAGGCACACGGTGGCTTCTTGGGGTTCTCCTCTGCAGGGCCAGAAGTTGGAGTCAATGATCCTTGTGGGTACTGTCCAACTCAGGATATTCTATGATTCTGTGATTCTAATCCCTTTATCTTCCCTGTCAACTTACTTGATGATATTTTGGAATCTTATAGTATTTGGACAGTTTTGTCTTTTATTTGAATGCTAAATGTGGAGATTGGGAATTCTTGTGAATATCTCAACTTTGTTTTTCATCCTGAAGTACGTTTCAGAAACATAACCTTCATGTTTCTGAAGAAAATCTTATAAATGCTAATCTTGGATGTTAGAAAAAATCAAAAGGCATATGAGAGAGAACCAATTAATATTCCAGGATTTCATAGTTCTTGTATTGTGGTTGATGTCTTGTGATTTTAGGATATGTCCTCTATCCCAATATGTGAGAAAAGACACCAGGAACTGAGGAAAATCTGAGGTTTTTGCCTTTTTTTTTTTTCTTTATCCTTTGTGCTTATATTGGATGACTGCAGGAAAAAAAAAGGGGTGGTGGTGGTGGGGAATGCGCATAAGACACAGATTTGTTGGTCACATAATGGTGCCAGTTGTTCCCAAGGAGCAGTGAATGTTTCTGCGACTTAATTGTCCTCCACAATGAGTAACATGCTCTGTCTTGTACTGGGGTAAATCAGCATTTCAGAAAGACGAACACGGGATTTTTGTCTTACCTATCTGCTTATTGTTAGTTATTTCTTGCTTACCATTATAAAAACGAGTTGAAGTCAGATACTTTCTTTTTCAAAAGTGATTAAGAAAATGGAATAAGTATTTAAGGTAAAATCTTGGCTCCACTTGATGCATTGTAATATCTTCCCTAGATCAAAATTGCAATCCTGAGGTTTTTAATCACTCTTCCTAGTGGGGATTTTCAGAAACCCCCTATTCTTCAACTGGCATCTTTCTGCAACTCAGTTTAATTCATAGCACTATTCCCAGTCTCTTACAGCTGTTTTGTGTGCAGAAGTTTCCTGATACTGGAAAGGGTATAGTAGCATTTAGTCAGAGAAATTTCCTTTTTTTTTTTTTTAGCCCATATTCAAAAGATATTTAAATCAACGAGCCTGAAAGCACATATAAATACTTCATTAAGTGACGGGCAATGTGAAGATAGTGATTGAAACTGATAGATATATGACAGTTGAAGTCCCAGCAAAGTTGAAATTAATGGAAGAAATATTTTAATGGATAAGATCCCCCTTGCTCATTGGTATTTCTGGTCAGCTGTACTTTGTCAGCCTAGTATAACCTGGTTTTACATAAAAATAACTTTTTTCTGAATATGAGGAGGTTTTCATGAGGAAGTGATGTGATGATTTTTTTCATTACTTATGAGGGCAACAAACATCTGGAATCTTGCTAAACATCATTGTAAATTCACGTTGGATATTTTAAACAGACAAGGCCGAATAATTTATACTTAATGTGAAAGGATCTGGATAGACATTATGCTGCTTGAACTTTCTATGAATTTTGGTGGCTTTAGGAAAAACAGATCGTGTGTAACAAACCTTATGAATGTTTAGTGAGATCACAACTTTAGAAAATTGTATTAATACAACATATTTAGGCACCTCTTTTGGGTGACCAGACAACTCAGCGACAACTGAGTGCTCGTCACATTAATTATATGTTGCTGAGTGATAATTATCCTTCTGAGGTTTGTTTCTGGTAGAGTATGAGGACATTTATCTCTGCCTTGTGCTGTTTAAACTGGTGAGCTGGTGGAAGGTGCTGATGGGAGGAGGGAGGAATATGGGCAATGTTGCATTCTAGGAACAGCAGCACTGTTGGATATTTAAACCTGGCTCTGGTTCTGGTTTCTGGACAGAGTTAGAGATGAGTCGTGAAAACCATTAAAAACGGGGGGAAAATGCACTTTAGGGAGACAACCTGGGAGCTCAGTTGATTTAACTTAACAGGTGTATGGTGGAGAATTGTCTTGAACTCACTGTTGGGGCAGGTATGTGGAGAAAACGCGGTAATGGGTGTTTCTGAAGTTTTCATTACTGTACTGAGCCAGCGGAAACCCGAGTTACAGCATGCATTTTTAACGTGGTTTGGCATTAATTGTCGTAACAGTGTGCTAACATTTGTGTCGAAATGTTGAATGAACCCTGGTGCTGTTCCAGTTTGAAAAATAATTAATTTGGGACAAACCTACAGGGGTCAGCCTTGGACACAGAAGCTCCAGCTGGCTCTGGCTGCTGTCTCAGTTGGGCAGTGGAGAGATGTTTGTTGTGACCCTGGATGGAAACCTGTGCTCATGCAGGAGCACCTCAGGAAGTCTATCATTAGTAAACTTAATAATTAGTAACTCTCTCGGGACCTTAGACCAGCCCTGTGCGTGGAGCAGAAGACATTAATTAATTTATCCTTGCTGACACACTTGTGATGCAAATACACAAAGTATTGTTTCTGTCTTATTACAGAAGGGGAGAGGGATGAAATTGCTTCTCAAAGCAGCAGCACCGAGTCTGTGTTTGCTCCCTTCTGTACTGGCAAGGCCTCACTCTGCAAAAATAGCCACTCATGCTGTTTAATTCTCATCTGGAAAACTGTGGCTCTTGTTTCAGTTGCCGTAACTGCCAAAATAAAGTGAATTTTTACTGAAGGGCAATTGAATTTTAGGAGCAAAATCACAGATACTTACAAGATAGGTGGTACAAAATCAAGTCATTCAGCTGTAAGAACCAACAAATCAAGATATTATTTGCAAGAACACACACACACGAGAAAGAAGGCGTTCCTCTTCTATTTTTTTTTTCATCTACCCACATTAAGAGGATATTTCCTGTCTTTTGGCTGTTCCTGTTTACTTCTCCTTCTTTCCCAGTATATTAATATTTTCCTGTCAGCACCAATGTAATTGGTGGATTTATGTGAGTGGGTGTATAAATTAGTGTATATTTGCTCAGCCAACCATTCATGGTGCTTGATCAAACCTCAGATATTCCAGTTAAAAGACCAACTGAGGACATCTTTCATATAAATAAGATTTGTAGATATTGGTGTGTATCTGAGAGTGATTGCCTAATTCAGTAATTAATTATTGTACTGTATAGATGGTGTCACAAGGTGAATTGTTACTGCACTTGTTTTACAGATCTGCAGCCTAGAAGTGTTAGTTGGTAATTATTTTCATGGTTTCAGCTAAAGACCTTTTAGCAGCCATGCATTTGGACAAATTTAATCCCAGAGGGAGGGATTAACTGCTTTTAAAGCATGGGGGTTGAAAATTGACATGACATCATGCTGCACAATCCAGGCTCTCATTTTCTCCTATTATATTATTGGGAAAATTCCCTCATAATGTATATATTTTTTTTTATTCAACAGCCTGATGGTGATATTGTTTGGTTGACTGGTTAGTGTCTGATGTCAGTGCTGATGTTAAGTTATGACAAGGATGCTGAAATGTTTGCTCTGTCTGGAAAAGGCTACATGGATAGAAAACATCCCACAGGGTTAATTGTGGATTTGGTAAAGTGAGTATCACGTATGTATTGTGTACCCTGCACATAGAAAACCTCTCGCCTGTAAATACACTGTGTAAACCATCAAGAGTTTTGACTAGTTGGGAGGTTGGGGCAGAAAAATAGGAAAACCACAGCTGAGGAGGAAATCGTTGAATTTGCCTTGTCTGACTCTCGTTATTCAGAGAATTTCAACCCAGGGGCGGAGATTTAAGACATTAACAAGCGAAAGAGAGAGCCGTGAGTAACTGCTTCCAAACCCTTAAAGGAGGAGAGTGAAAATGGGCGACCTCCTCGCAGGCTGTGCTGTTCTGCCACGGGAGCACACCCTTCGTGGGAATGCTGAGGCCGGCTGGTGTCCAGAAGGTACAGTTAGGTGTATCAAGGTGATACCGAACTTACGTAAGAGATCAATTATCCACAGAGCAGGAGAAAAATAATCTCTCCCCTGCCCTTCCGTTCAGTTTCTGGTAACTCTTTGTAATGTAATGCACATTTATGGCTCTTTAGCAAGCGCGGAGTAGGGCAGTGCCCCTGAGTTGGGCAGAGCAGCACGAGCTGGCACCAGCTGAAGATCTCTCAACACCATAGTTCTTACTCCCTGGAGATGTTGTAGGATCATTGTACAGCTACCTGCCAGGTTTGTAGCCTGGTGATTTGGTAGCTACGCTGAAGAGTAGCACCAGAGGGCCTGAGGTCCTTTTGGCTCGGGCGACTCAGAATAAAACCCTGGGAAAGGCTGTGAAAGTGGAAATCCCAGCAGTTTGCCATCAGGGAAGGAGTTAAACCGGTAGGAAGAAGGATTATCTTGAATAATGCCCTTCCCTGCTGGGCTGCCCAGTCAGGACAGAGAGCGACCAAGTGTTTTGTTTTGCCTTGTGAACTTCCCAGTGTGTGGAAGGATGTCCGGAGGCTGAGGGTTTTCAAATGCAAAATGTGGGTGATTGGTGCCTCCCATCCTCTCTGAGGGGTATCTTCCTCTAAACTATCCATCGTTTACTGTGCCAAGAAAAGGAACTGAGCACAGATGACCTCCAAAATGCACTAACGCCCTGGAATTCATACGGGAGTAGAGCCAATGGCACTGTTTAGTTCTCCAAATAAAATTTCTGGGCATTTCGTAGAGTCATAGAACGGCCTGGGCTGGGAGGGATCTTAAAGACGATCTAGTTCCAACCCCCCTGCCGTTCAAAGACGTTTATTTTGCTCTTGTTGCTGGAATTTATTTTACGCTATTATCCATCTTTCTGCTTCTCCAGCGCTGCTCAGCGACACGGGCAGGGCAAGCCCCCACGAGCATCCCTTACTCCCGGTACCATCTGAACTGCTGGGATACGTTCAGTTTGCTGTTCCAGCCACTAGGGCTGTCTGCATGTCCTTCTTACTCTGGAATATCTGATTTATTTCCCCTACCCTTAGTGTTATGCCCTTAAGATGTGTCGATGAAACATGATGGAGTATAAATCTCATGCAAGGATTTTTCTGCGCGGCGAAGGTCAATACTCCATTTTGGTACTAGTGTGCTTTGTGCATCTACTTTGGCTTTTCCTCCAGTGAGCACAGTAGCCTAAATATTCCAAAGAAAAAAGTTCAAATACAGGGTTATGTGGACTTTGCCAGCTGATATTATTGTGTGTGGATATTTTTGATTTATTTCCCCCCCTCCCCTTTTTTTTTCCTCCTTCTCTCCCCATCTCTCTCCTCCCTTTTCCCCCTTCTCTTTTTCTCCCCCTTGGGCACAGGAAAGGTAAGAGGGAATGCAGAAGAAACTTTGCTAAACTTTCAGAAATGTCACGAGATGCTCTTATTTTCAGAACTGTTTGCAATTATTCTTGCTTTTGGCTACTTCGTTGTTTATGCTGAGTTTCACTGATGGATCACTAATGGTAAAGTCAATGTGAATCTCAGTTGTGAAAAACCACTGAAACAGACCTTCTTGCAGCCTGGGGTAGGATAAAGAAATCGACTTTTTGTTTGTTTGTTTTTTGGTTTTGGTTTTTAATTTAATTCATTTATTACCAAAAAGTGGGATTCTGGAGGCTAGCAGCAGTTGCTTAGGAAAAGGGTTGTAGGAAAGGTTTCTGTATCTAATACTCAGTAGGGTAAAGACTTTCTAAGCCACAAGCTCTCTCTGATTCATCACTTGATCCCTGAGATTTGATCCATCCATGCGATGCACTAGTCCTTCATTAATTTCTCTCTTTTTTGACATAGTGACCTGTGCTGAGACCTTCCATTAATGTGCTTTAAAGGTTCACAGCCTTTACACTGGGAGAAGTGATGAGCACTTATCACCTTCTCTGTGTCATCTGTGATGTGATAGGTGCTCCTCGTGTGTTCTTTCAATGAGTTTTCTAAGATCAGGAATTTCCTCCCCTTTCAGGGAAGTTGCTTCTTACCTCTAATCACGATTTTACCTTTTGGTTTTCTATCCTTTCCTACATTTCCATCCTTCATTTGATTTTTTTTTTTTTTTTGTGTGTGTGTGTGTGTGCTCTGGGGATTTCACTTTACTCAAGATGGCAGGAACACTTTTTCAGACCTCATAAAAATCAATTGATGCCATTGCCTGCAGAAATAAGGTACAATACCTCAGCTCCACATCCTTATAGCAGGGCTGGGATCAGGCTGGAATCATCCAGGTATGTTTTGGCTGGTGTTCAGCCCTGTACGTTGTTGGTCCTGTGTGTTTCATCACTGTTCCTGCACTCAGCACTGCAGGTTTCATAATCCAGGCACTTATGTATTTGTTTGTGTAACAAACTCTGTGACAAGTGTGTGTTCTCTCATGGACTCGTTGCGTGCAAACTAATATTTGAACAAAGCAATGAAAAGCGGTTTTAGGGATAGTTTTTCTCAGAAGTTCTTCCTGTGCTATTCCAAGAATGGACTATAGGTGTTCTTTTGACAACAGTGCACAGTTGTTTTTATATTTTTTCCTGTGTCTCAGGTGTACTATTTGGAAAATAGCATTTCAGAGCTACCCAAGCATCACTAAACTTTCTATTGTATATCAGCCAATAAATACATTCTTTAATTAGCTTTTTTTTTTTTTTTTCCTTCGAGGACAAAGAGCCAGGAGGGGAAAAGGAAACTTGTTCTTTGTGTGTCTATCTAATTAATTTTCTCTGTTATGTTTCCCAAGCTTCCTTTAAGATGTGTCTTGATGTCTGGTTTATCTGAACCATCTATTAAACACTGTCCGTGCAAGACACAAAACGTCCCCTCATGTGGAGGAGGGCTTGGGGTCTTCAGAGGCTTAGTCCAGGTTCAGTAGCCTGTCCTCCTGCAGCCTGTTTCTCTCCAAAGCACCTTTTGATGGGCTCAGACTTTTGCTTTCTCCCTTGCGTGGCCTTCAGCTTGTTGGGGTGTGAAGGCAGTGGCACAAAATCTAATAAAGGGAGACCTGGGCCATCCATCCCCTTTACAGACTAGACAGCCCAGTGTTGTTCACTAATTGGCTGCTGTTTATGATAACTATAAAGAGATCTGTACAGACCAGAACCAGCAATGCTTCTGTGTTTAAGGAATTTTTCAAGGGACTTTCACTCTTTCTTGTACACGTCGAACAAAGAAATGTGAATCAAAGGCCTGCTGGATTTAGATTTGCAAGGGGAAGTTACCAAATGAAGTGACTTATTTGTGGCTCAGGCACTGAAAGGATTAAAAGGGAGAAGATCAGAGACCATGGTGATAGATCTTATTCCCTGTATCATGAGTAACACTGGCATTCCTGTCGTGTAAGGGAGAACATCTCTCTCTGGGATCACTCATGGACAGACTCTGAAAGGATGAAGCTGGACCCAAGAGGGGAGAACACCTCCCAGTCAATGGAATGTGTTGTTCATTGATAATATGAATTGCTTTTGAAAATATGAAGTGTGGGACATGGAAAGTAAAGTAAGATGTCATCTGCTCTGCGTTTTTCTTCTCAGTGCTGCACATGTGCCCACAAAACTTGTGCCCACTCTGCAAACAAGTGAGTGCAGGATTAACTGGTTACCACGTGTTGTTCCAGAGGGTAACTCCATAAACATTTCAAGGACCAAATGTATTGATCTGATAGGACGTGGCAGAATTCAAATGTGTTTGTACCGAGAGAATAAGCCCAGGGCATTACTAGCTCTGAATTTTATTTTCTTCTTTCTCCTTTATGGCAGTTGTTTGTAGGAAAAAAAATAGTACCTGTTTCTGTGGTCTTTGAGCTATGGAGCATCCTACTATTCCTCTTTAACAATAGCCTGTCACATAAATATGCTGCCTATTGGCTCAGCCAGTGAGATTTGTCACACGTACACATGCAAAATGGATTTCAAAGACTTATCTGTCCTGTAAGTTTTAAAAACCGCTTCCCCTCATTGTACCATTCTGGCAATTAAGGCTGCTGATTTCCATGATAGCAATTTAATCTATTGTCTTGAGGGTCAGGCGGATGTGACGTTCTGTTTTTCTCTTTCCTTTAAAATGGACAAGAGTTCCTGGCTTGTACAAAAACAAGAAATTTCAGACCAAAGCCATTCCAGTCCTGATTTCTGAAGCAACCGGGGAACAATGGTGTTGTAGGCTATAGGTGGGAACTGGAGGAGTTTCTTGTTCGTGTGCAAGAGGAATCTCGCACGGAAGGTACTTTCATTTCTAATTAAGCCAGCGATAAAGTTACGGAGGGTTATATGCTGGGTCTTACTGGGTTGTGTTCTGGTCTGTTAGTGGCACCTGCTCCACGAGAATTAGGGGAAACTTCATGTGCAGTTCAGAATAGAGCGGGAGGTGGAAGGGGACTGAAGGGAAGGGTTTTATACCCTGTCTTTTTTTCTTTGCTTGCTTTGTAAAGCTGAAGGGTTAATAAAAGAGAAGCAATATTTGATTCAGTCACAATAACACCATGCATGCACAAAAAATACACTAGCAAGTGTGTAATCTGAGATAATGCCTGATGTTTTCCTTACCATTACTTTGTTGTTGCATTCCTATGCTGTTGCCACTTCTTGGCTATCTTGCAGCCTCATGTCAGTTTGGGATTAGCAGCATTATGTTAGACTGAGTTTTATAATAGATCTTCCTTCTCCTGTCTTTTGTAAATGAGGCAAACCCTGTGTTTATTTATGTGGCTGTGAATGGGGCCTCCATAACTAACAGCCTTCAGAAGTCTGTGTCTGTAACACGAAATAAGAATTTGTCTTTGCAAAATTCAGTCCAATCTTTAATTGGAGGGCTCTTAGGAAAAGGTGTGTCTGGTCTCCTGGCATTAATATATTAAGTATGGTATATTTAAGCCTCTCTAGTTGCTTACATTGTCACTGAAATTAACTCCCTTAGATGGAGCTCCCTACAGCTTCCATCCTCAACTGTTACTGTCTTGCCACAGAACACATGTAGTTCACCATCTGCATGACACTCCTATCCTATTATTATTATTATTTTTAAAGGCCTGGTTGTACAGAAGGTAGCTTATAGACATAGAGAGAACAAAGGGTGATGTTGTGGTTGTAGAAAGCAGGAGGCAGTGCTAAAACTGATTTTGGTGAATGGAAGTTTTCAAGCTGGGTCTCTAATCTCTGCACTATTTCCTCCCTTTACTTCTTGCCTCTTGTCTCAAGCACATTATCACCCTGAAATCAGTGGATTAAAAGCATGTGGTTATAGTGGTCTGCCAGCCAGACCTGCTGGCCGGTGCAAAACCTATAGATTCTTTCCCTCTGTGGATGTTTGGGCAGGATGCAAATCTTGTGCAGCAGAGGTGACTTCTACTGGAACCAAGTTGGCTGACCCAGTCTGGGGTCCTTCTTCAAGTCAGGCTGTCTGATAAATGATGCTGTGTTTTGAAGGGCTTTGTGTGTGTGATGTGTCAGCTGAGGTAAACTGGAATACGTGTGTATTTTGGGTTGCAATTCCTGTGGAGTAGCCCCTGTTTTCCTGCAACAAGAGGTGAAAATGGGAGCAGAGAACAACTATCCTAGTTAAAGCAGGATGGCTGAGTATCTGGACTACTGTCTACATGGATTATTGCTTTCTGAAATGTTGTAGAACCTTGAAAATAACTGTATAAAGAGAGAATAGAAAGTGGTGAGGAGTCTCAAAACAGACTGTGCGTCCTAAACTAAGAACGTTCTAAACTCTCTCTTTTGGATTTTTGACAGATGCTCCTCTTGGCAGTGCTGCAAACAAACCTACTGCTGGCCACTGTAGTCACAGGTAGGAAAACACATTTATTTTTTGCTGTCTAGGGGCTATAATTTCTTCTGTGAGATAGTGCCCCCGTTCCCCCTTTTTGTCCATCCAATCCTGCAATATGGACTCAAGGATTATTCTCATCGTGCTGGAGACATTGATAAAATTACTCCTTTCGTCTCCTTAGCTTGAAACAAGCACTGTGTTGAGTCCCAAAAATTCCCCTGAAGTCAGTGATATTTGGCTGAACAAACTATGGGACTTTGCTAGTGCCCTATAGAATTTAATGAGATTGCAGACAGGCACAAACGAATGAACACATGGCATTCCTCAAAGAGTCAGCACTGAAATTACCTGTGCAAGGTTTGGGTCGGTAGAATTAAAGCAAAAAAGCCATTTCACAAAGGTATGTCATAAAAAAATCCGTGCTTGATCCCATGGACTGCCATGCCAGGCATGTCTACCTAGAAGCTATTAGGACGTGAGATGATCAATGGTGATAAATTTCAGCAGATGAATTCCTGAACTACAAAATGATTGTTTGAAACTGCATGTTATGTATGTTTTGATATCCAGGGTTATCAGGCTCTTTGCCTCAGGAGCCATCAGTTTCCCGTTGCAGCCTTTTTGGGAATGATCACATCAAAACTTTTGATGGTTCCTTCTACAATTTTGCCGGGGACTGCAGCTACCTCCTTGCTGGGGACTGTCACAAGCACTCCTTCATGCTCTTAGGTGAGTCTGAGCTGGGTTCTGTCACCCAAAAAAAACAGAGTAGTTGCCTTTTGTCAGATAGGATGGACCACAGCATAAAAAGGATCTCGGCTGAGGAGTTCTGCTGGTGTTGTTGTTTGGTTTTTTGGTGTGTGTTTGTTTGTTTGTTTTGGTGGGTTGTGTTGGGGTTTTTTGGGCTTGTTTTTGGAAGTAGGATTACTTTTGAGGCTTCTGTTATCCCTTGGTAATGTAGCTCCCGCATAAATAAGCTGCTAAGAAACAGAGCTTTTCTTACTGGCTTTTGTAAAGAGGGAAAGCAAGACCTTCTTTAATTTTGAATTTTCCGGGGGAATGTGGATGTTAAAGCCGAGTATGGGAATAGGAACTATCCGACCCTGTAGAACTAATTTTATCTGTATGCTAAATCACCCCAGTAAGAAAAATCCCATCCTGCAGGACCGAAGATCTTGGAATTAGCATGAGCCTTTGCAGAGTTATCTTGATGATATGTGTACCAAAACTGTATATGACTTTCATACAAATCTGCTTTGTTAGATGTTTTTATATTCACTGATGACTGTTCTATATTGGTCATAGTTTAACATGTTTTTAGTGTTCAACATGAGTTTTTAGTGACTGCAAGTAAATTGAAGTAAACAGATCCTATCACTCTGAAAAGGAACAGTATACCAACTGAAATAATTTTCTTCCTCAACTTGAACAGCCTGGTACAAATTCTTTGTACATTAGAAGATATGCTCCCAACCCTGCAATATGTACTTACAAACTGTCCTCCTGGCTCCCAGGACTAACAGTATTTGGTTATATCTCATCTCTTCAGGTGATTACCAGAATGGGGAGAAAATTGGCTTCTCTGTATACCTTGGGGAATATTTCAATCTTCGCTTCTCTTTTGATGGAGCCGTGATGCAGGAAGACAAAAGGTACCTGTGGGAACTGGTTTTCCAGCAGAAAACAACCTGATGGGGTTTTTGTTGTGTCATATTCTGAGAATCTCCTGTTTTTCTTCACAGGGTTTCCATACCTTTTGCCTCCAATGGTATATTTATAGAGAAGGAGGCAGGTTATCATAAAATATCCAGTGATGAGCATGGCTTTGTGGTGAAGATTGATATCAGTGGAAACATCCAGATACTTCTCCAAGAAAGGCACTATAATAAGACCTGTGGATTGTGTGGCAATTTTAATAAATTCCTTGAAGATGACTTCAGAACTCAGGAAGGTAAGACTAGGACTAACTGCTTGCATTTTAATGTATGCTCTGCACACTTTTCCTGATGGGTGATTCAGCAAAGATTTTGCTGATCCAGCACAATGCTTCTGCAGAACCTGTCAGGTACCTCATCTTGGTGTGCTGAAAGCTGTCTAAGTCCTTTCATCTCCCTTTCTCCTCAAAGGAAATTGCTGTCACATCTCATTCCTGCGTAAAGCCCAGGCATCTGAACTTAGCACATTTAGAAACCTTGAAACTTTAAAATACAACGATAAAGCTCCAGGTTAATCCATGTACAGTGTAGGATGTGTGGAGACTGACTAGAAGAAGACCCAGCAGAACAGATGTAAGACATACACATTGATTCAACCTCTAATTTTTCATGAGTTAGACGAGTGGGTGTAAGAATAAATAGTGTTGCAACAGTAGGAGATTAAATCCCTGCTGCTGGCAGGTTTGTACTTGGATTTGGCATGGGATGCTGTTCTAATAGGTGGTTACCTTTTAATGACTTCTCCCTGTCTATAAGGGCTGTTGGATTGGAGGTGCACCTGATATCACACCAATTCCTGGTGAGAAGTGACTTTTGCTTTTGCTGCTCAGTACACCTTTTTGTGAAGTCTGCCAGTGTGGGTGAAGACTAAGAGTTTTTGGAAAGCCCTGAATATGACTTTGAAGTCCTATGACTGATCTTGATTTGTGGTATTTCAGTGTCTTTTAATTCTGAGCACTTACCCGAAAAAGAGAGGTTGAAAGTTAATTAATACATTAGTAAGTTGGAACAACAATGTAATACTTTACATGTAATAAAAATAAATTACTCAGAAAGTAGAAAGAGAGACAAAGCAACTGCAAAAGGAGCCTGCCAGTGCTCCAGAGATGTCTTGCTGACACTTGGGATACATAAGCATAGCTTTAGTGTACAGAAAACCCCTGTATCTCATAGTGTGTTAAAATGAATAATCTGTTCTTCAGCAGAGGAAATAAGAAACAAACTTGGGTCACAGAATTTCTTGGCAGGGCTTGGATACCTTAACGTCTGAGTGAGTTGAGAATATGAAGTTTATATGCTTTTCTCAAGACAGTAAATAGTAGTAAGGCTTTTATAAAAAGCAGGAGCAGAAAAGGAGACTGTACTGCCTGTTCATATGTAGAAGAGGCCCCTCTGCTGCTTATGTTTAAATGTGTTTCTTGCTGTATTTGTTTTACATGCTGGAGGCTGTATCCTCCCTCTTAAAAAAACAAAAGCAGTCCTTTCACAGCCACAGATTTCTGAGTGTAATGAAGTCCATGGCAAGGTCACTGCTTGGAGAAGTGGAAAAATAATAGAGAAGGTAACAGAGAACATGTGTTTTCTGTGTCTGTTACAGAAGTCAGGGCTTTCCTCATACAGTATCTCGTGTGGATATACATTTCTCTTATTTTTAGCCTGAAAAACACAATTGTGTGTCAGCAATTCTGCCAGTTTTTCACTCTGATACAATAGAGCTTTCATTTCAACTAATTTAGAAGGAATTAGAATGAGTTATGTTTCAATTTGTTGTATCAGTGAGGGATGTCACTCCGCCCACACTCTGTCTCTGCCAGCTCTGCTGGTTCACTGGAGCGATTCTTAACTTGCTGCAAGTAAAATCAGTTTTTGAATAATTCAGATCACTTCTTTTTTTTTAAAAAAAACCCCACAACCATTGAAGCTAACTTCCAGGTAAGGGACAACACAAGCAGCTGGGAGAGGTAATATTCTTTAAATGAAGAGAGCAGGCAACCTACTGGTGGCCTATGAAGAAGCTTGCCCTTCTCTTTTCACTGTAGCTTTTATTTGCTCTCTTTCAGCCTGATTAGATCTCATAAAGGTCAACCCATCCCAGGATGTGAGCTTGGTGTAACGCCTTAGTGATCCAAGGACACCGAAGGGTTACCTTAAGGTTACCAGCACATTGAACTCTCCTGTTGGTGTGCCCATTTCTGCCTGTTAAAATCAGGAATTTATCACACTGGGGCCTCAGTTCTAATCCATTAGATAGCTTTCTGGGATGGATTTGATAATAAGTGTATTAAGACCTTTGAGCTTCAGAATAATATGCAATGGAAGCACAGTGTGCAAAGGGGAAAGACGACAGTCTAATGTTGCCAAGATTACAGTCTCTCATCTGGAAACCCCTGAGGGACACTGTGCAGATCTGAATGTCAGAGGCAAAGTAAGGAGGTGATCTCAGAGTCTGTGCATCAGGTGTTGTGCTATAACCATGAGCTTGTCACAGATAGCTGAGATGTGTGAAACCTTTCTCCAGGTGTTTTAAAGGCTGGTCAGGCATCTCAGGATGTCCTGGCCTTCAAGTTGTGTTGATTTACACTGAAATGGTACCTGTCTGGTTGCTGATAGTCCTTGCCTGTAAGAACCACTGTGATGGAAAGGTCTGCAGCCAAAATGTTTGTCTTCTGTCCCTCACAGGCTGTAGCTCGGATGGTTCTTCTGTATCATCTTTGTGTCTGTCTGCATAGGAGGAAACTCACATGATGTGATGGCCTATTTCTAGGGCTTCTTTTTAACACCAGAGGACCAGATTCTGAATTTGTCCAGAAGTCAGAGTTGTTATGGACAGAATCAAGCCCACAAATGTTCTCTTTCAAACCCAGCACCACGGTTTCAAAAAAAGGCAATGTTTATATTGAAAACAAATGAAAATATGTTGTCTCCATATTTTAGGGAAATAAATTGTTGTGATTTAACACAGAGTTAGTTTGCTTTGCCCCGAAGAGAGTGATACAGAACTTCATTAATTGTTTGTATTTGGATTGTTTTTAGGGTGGTGGTGAAATAAAAGGCAAAGCACCTGCTGTATGACTGGATAGTGCCACTTACAGCAAATAGAGGAGGCACAAAGAGAAGTTTAAAACTTAGTGAACAGTGTGCAATTGCTTTTTTTTTCTCTTGAAATATTTATGCTTATGGTTTATCATCTGCCCAATCATATGTTGTCATGGCACTCTTATGAATCCTCACTGTGTTTTGGTGTGGTGTGGAAACTGAGACCTGATGAGGGTCTGGTGAGAGGATAACACACGTTGCTTCTGTGTACAGTTTTGATGTTGAACTGTTTGAGGTCCTGGAGGGTCTGAGGGATGTGATACCCTGGCAGATTCACATTGGTAGGACCCAGCTTTGAAGGTGGCAGCCTTAGGCATCAGCTCTTGACCACCACCACCCACTCCCAAAAAATAAAGATAAAGCCTCCACAGTAGGTTTGAGAGATCATATTTCTTCTGAGTTGGAAAGGACCCACAAGGATCATTGAGTCCAACTCCTGGCCCTGCACAGAGAGCCCAACAATCCCACCATGTGCTTGAGGGTGTTGTCCAAACACTCCTTGAGCCAGGTTTGGGGCTGTGACCACTGCCTTTGGGAGCCTATTCCGGTGCCCAACCACCATTTGGGGAAAGAACCTTTTCCTAAAGTTGCAGACACACATTGCCCTTCAGACAGAGGATGGGGTGCTGAGTCACTCTTATCAGCACGGTTACTACAATAGTTCATCCTGTGGAGAAGTGCTCATGTCCTGTCTAGACTTACAAACAAGATGGATTACATTGTATGGGGTTGTTTGTTTATTGGCTATGGCAGCAAAAACAAGCCCCTTGAGAGTTTGTTCTCACACTTGAAGCACAACTAATATATAAAAAGAAAGGTCTTGGAAGCTTTGTAGGGATTTTTGTTTGGTTGTTTGTTGCAACACAAGCAACTGGGAGAGGTAATATTCCTTATACCAAGAAATTGGGCAGCCTATAGGTTTGTGATCTTTCTGTGATGTGTGCTTGGATGTCCAGGTCATCATTGAAGTCTGTTTGTGCTGAAGAGATCATTCAAGTCCAACACTGGGATATTAATCTGTCATTTTCTTATTTGTCCATGTTACACACTCTTAGCATAATGGAATTTAAAAAAAAAAAACAACCCCAACCTAAATTAATCCAGCATCCCATTATGCTTTCCTTGGCACTGGCAGGAGGCATGTTTCTGGGAATCTGTCTCGAAA
This sequence comes from Oxyruncus cristatus, assembly GCA_013399855.1. Lineage (NCBI taxonomy): Eukaryota > Metazoa > Chordata > Aves > Passeriformes > Cotingidae > Oxyruncus > Oxyruncus cristatus. The sequence continues at coordinate 440,465 of VXAY01005793.1, read as the reverse complement.
TTACAAAGACATTAATGATAAAACAACACCTCTGGAGAATTTTGGATAAAGTCTTGATATTCTGAGCCTGCTACAGCTGTCAGGAACATATTCCAACCTTTAAGCTACTGAAACACAGAATACATGATGAATATATCTGTTCACAGGAGAGTGAATATAGGTTAAACAAGTAGAAGCAGACAGTATCTGCAAGGAAAAATCTGATATTTCAGGTAATGATTTCATTCCAGAAGTAGTAGAGGTGCATATGACTGAATATGCGACTTCTCTGTGTGTGGTACCTGGTATCAGAAGCTTTTAAAGCATGTTCCAAACTCACAGTGATAGTAGTGCAGCTAATAAATATTTCATTGGGGTTTTGTTTGGTGTTTTTTTTTTTTTTTCCCTAGGAAAGTAAATGAAAATTTTGGTCATTCTGAAATGTGAATTTCTTGGTATTTTAAACAATATCAGTAATTTCATATTAGGCTAGTTTAACGATTTTGTTTGGCCTGAGTAGGTAATTTTCTTTCCTGCATTTTCATTTGGAAGGGAATTAAGCTGTCACTTACAAATGGTACAGGTGAAAATGACTTATGTTGTACCTGTCTTTGTAATAGGACTTGAGCTGAGATGCCAAAAAACTGCATTCATAACCCACTCTGCTTTATTCTAGGTCTGGAATTGAGGTTAGACATTTCTGGTGTGAGGAGGGTGCCTTCATAACTAGGCTGTAGATTTTGGGGGATGGCTCTTTCCCTCTCGTCTTCAATATTATTAATTTTATGTTCATTGATCTGGAGAGGGCAGGAAGACTTTATAGCCCATGACTTCATTATTTCATGTCATTAATTTGGTGCAAACTATGGGCCAATTTTTGCTCAACCTTGCCAGTAGTTCTGCTCGTCTGGAACTATGTACTAAACCATATAAAACTGTAAAAAAACCCCAAACCACCCAAACCCCACCAAACAAGAAACACGACCCTAACAAACAAAACCCTCCTCATTGCTTGGTAAACAACCAACATGTGAAAGTTGATTCTTTACCAACTAAGACTATTTACCAGTTAAGACTCATAGGAATGTAGTGTCTTGAGCAAATTCTTGCATCTATTTTACAGATGAGTTAACAGACCCTGAGGGAGTTATCTGATGGGCCTATGGCCTTATGGAAAATCTGGGGGAGGTCAGAGCTCCTGCTTTCCACTCCGTGCCTTGGGCACAGGGTTGTCGTTGTTAATGCTTTGCCTTGCCTGACCGCGGGTCTCAAAGTAAACAAGCAGCACACCAGCTTCAGATTTCGAAAGGAACTGGTGGCTTTGAGACTCAGATATTGCGAACACAGATTTTTCTGTCAAGAGTGGACATCACCTATCTGTAAACATCTCCAAAGTGAGAGACCTGTGAGGGCAGCAATCAGAGCACCAAAGAATGCCCCCAGAGACTCCGCCTGTTGCTCAGGTGGTTGGTGAGTGGCCTTGTCCTTAAAGACCATTGCAGGGTCGCCATTGTAGCGATGTTTTTGGGATGCTAGGAGAAGGTGAGATTTGTGTTGTCCTTTAATGTCTGCCTCCTGAACCAATCTTGAATCCCAAAAGGAGATTGCACACCATCTGGCTGCCTGGGGGTCTTGGCTTTTGAGAAACCAGTTTGCATGCTGGTATCTGTCTGTGTGCCATGGTCCATGTCAGGCACCAGTTCTTCCAGCACTGGCGTTCAAATGCTTTGCTTACATTACATTTTGTGACAACTTCTATTTTCAACACATTTCCTGCAAAACTTAGACTAAACAAGTGGTTTAGCAAAAGTCCCACCCAGGCCATACAGAGGGTTTCTGGGCGTAGGGCTCTGATGAGCCCTGGCTATGAGTTGTTTCACCAGAATCTTGGCTGCCTTAAGAAGGAATAAAAAACCCTGAACACAGAAGGGACAGAGGGAAATCAAAACTCTGCTGTGCAGGAGAGGAGGGCAGTCCCACTGCATAGTGGGAAAGCAGTGCCAGATTAGGCAGCTCAGCTGCCTGGATGCTCTGTTGATAACACCACCTGCACACTGAAGAAACCCCATACTATTTTTTAGGCTGCTTTTGTTGTCTCTTCTACTGCCTTTCCTTTCCTACCCACTAGAGTCTTTCAGCAGAAGGAAATGTAGGTGCCGGCGGGGAGGGCAGGGGTGTTGGCAGCTGCTCTTCCCTCTGCCCAGAGCAGTCAGATGTGCTGGAGGTGTTTCTCCCTCCCTGCTTTTTCTTCCTGAAACCCCATCAAGCAGATGAAGTATTTGAGAATCTCTGCACTGACCAACAGGGTGCGTAGTGTAAGAGTCTTCTGCAGAAATAACTTATTCCATGATGCCAATTGGTTAAGTAGCTCAGCGGCCCAAGTCACTTCATAATTTCATATTAGAGGTCTTCTGATGATCAGAGAAACCTTCATGTCCAACTGCTTTTCACATTTCCACTGTCTGCTAATATACAGTCAGATATAGCTGGCAACAAGAGGGTTTGAAAAGCAGGTTCTAAAAAAACCCAAACAACCCCAAACAAGGTTTGAGATTATTTATTTTGTAAAGAATTTGCAGAATCACAGAATCATTTAGGTTGGAGAAGACCACCGAGATCATCAAGTCCAACTTGTCAACTAGACCAGAGCATTGAGTGCTCTGCTCTTGAACCCCTCCAGAGACGGTGACTCCATCACCTCCCTGGGCAGCCTGTTCCAATGCCTTCAGTAAAGAAATTCCGTCTGGTGTCCAGCCTAAACCTCCCCTGGCGCAGCTTGAGGCCATTTCCTCTCATCCTGTCACTTGTTACTGAGGAGAAGAGCCTGACACCCACCTGGCTCCAGCTTCCTGCCAGGGAGTTGTAGAGAGTGATAAGGTATCTCCTGAGCCCCCTGTTCTCTGGGCTGAACACCTCCAGCTCCCTCAGCTGCTGCTTGTAGGACTTATTCTCTAGACCCCTCACTTACTTGAAAGTATTAATCATAGAATGCATCAGAGGAACTAAAATGCTATATTGGAAATATTGTGTAGAAGAGTTGTATAAGAGGTATAAATTTACAAGGGCCACAGAAGGAAAAAAAAAAAAAAAAAAAAAAAAAAAACTCTTGGAGGGGGAGAATTGGAAAATCAGGTGACCAGCATTTCTGGGCCAACAGTTGTCCCAACCTTCAAGACTTAACTTCTGTATGAATGAGCATCCATGGGTCCCTGCCAGCGGGAAGCCTGGCATGGATGTGCATTCAGGGCCAGAGAAATATTGCTTTGGAGCAGAGCCCAACTCCTGTTACATACCTGGAAGACTGAATTACTGCGAACAGAAGGGGATACATTTAATTTGGCACCTTGCTTCTCCTCAGGCTGGATTCCGCTGTTGCTCTAATGTATAATTCGTGCTAAGCTGAAGGGTTGTGTTCTACTTATTGCTGCATTTCCTCTCCTGGACCAAACCCTGGCTGTATAGATGAAAATTTCACACCTTTTACCGCTTTTCCCTTCCGTCCTTTCCTCTGAGTCTTCCTGCTCTGACATCTGCTGTGGGCCTAGCACATGCTACCTTCATAAGCCCCTAATTTCTAGTTGGCACAAAAGTCCAGTGAAGGCTACAGGCTTTAATGCATCTGCCATAGCAGTTTTCATGGCTGTCCCATAGTTTAGGAACAGTTTCAGTGATCAGTTGATTCTGTGTGTTTGTACTTTACATGCAGCAGGCAGCTCAGTGGCATCTTTATTATATGTACATATATTATAAAATACAGATACATCTGGGATGCATTTCTTTTGGTTTTGTTTTCAGATACAGTCAGGGTTGTATTTCAACACATTCTTTGCCTAAAGGTCTTGGGAGTGTGTTAACAGCGGCAATTGATATTCTCACATGCAACACAGCAGGGTTTTAACAAGCAACTTTAGGGAACTGAGGCTTGTGAAATGAACTGTTTTGTAGCTGGAACCCACAGAAGGAAGCAGAGATAGTCCTCAAATGAGCCAGGTCATGGGAAGGAATAGGAGGTGGAGGGAGCATTCTCTTTCTGGGAGGATCCCCTTTCTCAGAAGGACGGAGCAAGAAAAGCAGAGAGCTGGCTTTGTGTGTCCCAGGAATTGGCAGCCATACAAACTCCTTCAGTTTTGCTTTTTTGCAAGGTGGATGCAAATCTTATGCAGGAAGATGTATCATCATCATCACAGATGATGGGCTCAAACCATGATGGTGTACGTTAAGTTTCTTAGCACACATAATTTAGTTTTGGACAGGAGAAAAATCAGGGCTAGCTGCGATCAGGAATGCTTGGATGAGGAAAACAGCTGCATTTTGTTTGCCTCTCTAATATATCTTGTGTTTTATTAACAACTTGCAAACAGTAGGAAGATGTGTAGGTGTGCTTTGGCTTCTGCAGATTAAAGCTTACCAGGAATAGCTCTACCATGTTCATGCAGGTGTGAGAAGTGCTGGGAGCTGCCTTCTGCAGACTTTAGTGTGTCCTTGAGCAGGAGTCAGTCCAGACCACTGATAGTGGCTTTTCTATAGTCAATCTTTTTGGAATAGGAATCCATTTGATATGACAGTTTTTATTTTTAAAGACAGCTTTTAGCAGACTGTCACCTTGAGAACAGCCAATACTGCCCACTTGTTGCTGAAACCCCTCAATAGCCATGTGCTTCTCCTCTTTTTCATTCCCAGGGACCCTAGTGGGGAACAGTTATGATTTTGCAAACTCCTGGGCTTTGCACAGTGAAAACAAGCGCTGCAGGAGAGTGCAGACTCCAAGCAACACCTGCAACATTTCATCTGATATTGCAGAGAAGGTTGGTGCTGCGAGATGCCATTCCGGTTTGTCCTCCCCTACCTGAAAGGCAGCTCACCTGCCCTTTGGCAGAGAACACAAATCAAAGAATATTCTGAGTTGGAATGGACCCACAAGGAGCATCAAAGTCCGACTCTTGGCCCTGCGCAGGACAACCCCAAGAATCCCACCGTTTGTCTGAGAGTGTTGTCCAAACAGTCCTGGAGCTCTGCTAGGTTTGGGGCCATGACCACTGACCTGGGCGGCTTTTTCCAGTGTCCAACCACCCTCTGGGTGAAGAATCTTTTCCTAAAGTCCAACCTGAACCTCTCCTGACACAGCTTCATGCTGTACCCTTGGGTCCTGTCCCTAAGAGGAGAGATCAGGGCCTGCCCCTCCAATTCCCCTCCTGAGGAAGTTGTAGACTTGCAGTGAGGGTACTGCTTCCTTGTATCCACATCTGTACCTAACGTGGTCCTCCCCCAGCAAGTGGTTAGGATGAGAGATGCAGGAGATACTCGGGCCGGGTTCCCGGGGTGCTGTGGTGTGAGATAGCTGTGCCAGGCCCTGATTTTGCTGCTGCTCTGGAACAAGGTGTGCAGCTCCTCATCCAGCCTGTCAGGTGTGAACCGCAGGGCTAATGGTGGCTGTCTGTGGGCCCTGCTGTGGTGCAGCCGGGTCAGGTGCAGGCAGAAGGTGGAAGTGATGCATCCTCAGCATTGGCTTCTGCTGCCTCTGGACCCTTGCCAGCGTGGGGCTGGGTGCAGGATGCAGCCATGTGCTTGTGGTTCCTGAGCTGACGTGCCCTCTCTGCTGGTGCTGGCAGGAGGATTTCTGCATTGGCCTTCCCAGCTGTTGCACCCTGGGATTGTTCTTTTAATACTAACCTTTCTGCTTTTCATCTCAGCGATTGGATTGGATGGTAAAGGTGTGGAGAAGTGACCTTGGAGGCTGCGTGTTCTGACCGATGTTTTACATGAGTTGTTGAGGAAGGAACTGTTCACTCACTAGTGAATGCAATTTTTCTCTCCCATTGAACCCTACTTGTTCTTCCCAAAGCTGCAGCACGTGTGTATATATATATATATATAAAACCCCCTTCCCTCCCCCACAAATAAAACCCCAAAACCTAACACACAAGCATCAAACAGATAAGCAGAGAAAGCATCAGCTTATTTGAGCCTGAAGTGTGAGTTGCTCTCCAAGAAACTTAGGTATTACTTAGGAAAGGTGTGTTTCATTGACGCCTGTAGAATGAGGGAGTTAATTCCCTTTCTGACCCTACCATCAGGGAAGTGTCAGTTCTGAAGCCTCTGTGGCCACCACCACCCAAATTGTATTTGTGAACGTGTTACAGTTTATGTACCTGGGAATCAGCAGAGCAAGAAGATGCTCCAGCCAGGCTATTTCTGACAGAGGAGATGTTTTCTGTAGGTGTTGCAGAAACTCTTTGCCACCAGGCTATTTCCCTTGCTAGGAGGAGGTGCTTCCTTCAGCTGTGCATACAGATAGCAGTGCTGATTTACTGAAGAAACACAGAACTGTTTGTCTTGGCCAACTCTGTGACCCCCTTTGCTTCATCAACCTATTTTTTCCCCCGTCTTTGATAAATATAAATAAGTTCCTTGTTTCCCTTAGACACAGTGGGGATGCAGGCAGATGGTCACCAGCTCAGGAGGAAAGTAGCTTTGAATATATACTGAAACATGTGGTGTTACAGATGATGACTGTTATGGTAAATTCACCCACTGAGGGGTTACATCTGATTCCATGTACTCTCTTGTGAATCAGAATTAGTTGGTGGGTGCCAGGTTTTATTTATACCAGAGTAACTGAGGACAAAACAGAGCTGTTAGTTTCTTGCTATTCAAGTCCTGTAGACTGATACACGCTAAACTAGGTTCAAATAACTTCTCAAAAGTAGTAACGCTCCCTGGAGCATATCTGCTAATCAGCTACTTTGAGTGCCGGTTTCATGGTTACCTGGAAAAGGCTAAGAGTTGGACAACTTGTGGAGTTCTGACCCTAAATTTATACTTCCGCTAAGCTTTTGGATGGGGGTGTTTCAGACATATTCTGAAATTCAGTGAAGTGTGGTTGTGCCCCTTAGCATTTAAGCCTTGCTGGCTGCAAAACTGGCTGAGGAAATAACAGCCCTGATTTCAGGCTGGGAATCTCCAGCCTGTGTTTCTTGCCTGAGCAGACCTGGTGTGTGTGGGCTGTTTCTGTCACAGTCAGAACTGATGGAACAGCTGGCTTGAGAAATGGTGTGTGGTGCCAAGGGTGGGACTAGAGCATGAGGGGTTCCAATTTGGCTGAGATCTTCTGAGGGACAGGACTGCACAGCAGGACAGGCTGAGAGAACTGGGATTGTTCAGCCTGGAGCAGGGAAGGCTTTGGGGTGACTTAATTGTGGCCTTCCAGGACCTGAAGGGAGCCCACAAGCAAGGTGGAAGGAGGCTATTTCCAAGCGCCTGGAGTGACAGGACAAGGGGGAATGGTTTCAAACTGGCAGAGAACAGGTTTAGATTGGATATTGGGAAGAAGTTCTTTGCTGTGAGGGTGGTGAGGCCCTGGCACAGGTTGCCCAGAGAAGCTGTGGCTGCCCCATCCCTGGAAGTGTCCAAGGCCAGGATGGGGCTCAGAGCAAATTGGTCTAGTGGAAGGTGTCCCTGATCACGGCAGAGGATTGAAACAACAGGATCTTTAAGGTCCCTTTCAACCCAGGTTGTTCTATGACTGTTTAAACATAGTTACAGCTCTAGGGCAGGGCTCGTTCTTGTGACTGATTGTGCATGTGGGAATTTGGTCTATTATGGCAAGTTTAATGTTTAGAAAATGTCAGTTTTGCAGCTGAGGCTGGGGAGTGGCCTGCAGGGTGAAATCCAGTCTGATGGGCCAACTGCAATTTATGTGGGTTTTCTACGGATCATGTTAAGTATTGATGCTTTGTGGATAAAGTTTGCTTTCCTGCAAAGGGAGTGAAATTATATTCTCTCTCGTGTGAGTTCACGAGCTCACAGCATTTAACATTGCTTTAATTTATTCCCTGTGCAAGAAAAAACACAGAGCTATTAATAGAAGTCTGGCCAAACAAGTGCCTGCTGAAGAATGTAGGGCTTTTTAATAGTGTGCTTTGTTTGCTTGCTTCAGCTCCAGGAATGTAAATCTCCTCTGTCTCCCAACCTCCCTCCCTCCGTGGCAGACAATCAGCTGTTAGGTGAGGAAAACAACAGCTCTGGTCGGTAGCACTCCTCCCACCCCTCTGCCCCCATGCAGGGAGGTCTGTGGTTCTCTGTCAGCCACCCTGTCCCCCATCCCAGTCCAACAGCATCCTTGGAGAGATGACTTCTGACTCCTTTCATTGTGAATTGTAGTGACAGGGCAAGGGGGCATGGCTTTAAGCTGACAGAGTAGGTTTATATTGGATATTGGGAGGAAGTTCTCTGTGAGAGTGGTGAGGCCTGGTTGCCCAGAAAAACTGTAAGTGCCCCCTGCCTGGGAGTGTCCAAGGCCAGGTTGGATGGGGCTCTGAGCAACCTGGGATAGTGGAAGGTGTCTCTGCCTGTGGCAAGAGGGTTGGAACGAGATGTTCTTTAGGGTCCCTTCCACTCTGATTCTATGCAGTGAAACCAGAAAGGTCTGTAGCGATTTTATCTTTAAACCCTAGAAAATGCTGGAAATTTTGTGGTTTTGTCTTCACTAATGGCTCTATGTATCAGCTGAAAATCTCGAACCAGCTCACACTCTTACTCCAGTGTTGCTCAGGGCCTCTCCCTGCCCTCCACCTTTAAAACACACACATACTCTTACACGTGAGACTACCTGTTGTCTGCGTTGCCTTGTGATCCAGAGAGCATTCCAAACTGGGTAGTTTTAGAAGGAGGAAGTAAGCTACTGCCTTCCTATTACACCCTGTCCTCAGCAACTGCTGTGTAGTTACTCGAAAGGAGCTTCACTTCATTGTCTGATCCATTTTTTCACCACTTGCTCGTGCTGATTTGGGCTGTTTGTTCAATGAAGTGCTGCAATCTCATAAGTTCTCAGATGGCAAGCAGCATGGGTAACATGGATGTTGAAGTGTAAAATAGTGATGTGGAAAACTGTAGTACTGAGGCAGCCTTGAAAACAAAAATGTTTATCTTTTAAAGTATTGCAATTGATTTATGTGTTCTTACGTGTTACCTTTATATTCTAGATTTCACATGTAATAGAATGGTGTGTGGAGGCCAGACTTCACTGTATTCACTGTATTATTTCCTTTTTTTCTTTCTTATTAGGAAATTGTACCTATAACACGTTAGATGTGAAAATGAAAGTGAAATTCAGGTAGTTTCTGCTTTTCCCGAAATTCAGTTTTTGCTGTGGTTGGTAGGAAATAGTCCTGCTCGTTATTGCACATGGGAGTATTCCATGGGATAAAGTAATAGCATTCATCTGCAGATCTGAAAGCAAGTAGAAGTTTTCAGCTTTGAACCATAATTTGTCATGGTAGAGGTCAAAAGCAGGCCCAGCAAAGGTGCAGAGGTCCAGCCCCATGCTGGGAAGTGTTTAAGGCCAGTTTGGATGGGGCTTGGAGCAACCTGGTCCAAAGTTGTCCCTGCGCATGGCAGGGGATTGGACTAGAGAAGCTTTAATGTCCCTTGCCACCCAAGTAATTCAGTGATTCCATAAATATACCCTTCCTGAATGATTTTGGCAAACTCTGCATCTATATACCTTGGGGCTTAAATTAAAGGGAATGAGAGGCTGTCTCTGGTTTCTGCTGTTACTGTTTAGGTTATGTCTCTTTAATGGCATTTGTTAAGCAACAGACAAATACAGTTCATGCAGCAGCAGAAGGCAGTGCCACAGAAATGGGAAGAATGTGCAAAATTCCACCTCCAGCTCTGTGTGGTGAGGCTGGAGAAGAAGGAAGGTCAGCGAGTTTGTGGTCACTAAGGGTTGTCAGTGCCAGAATGTTGCTGACCCATTTAAAGAAACATTTAAAATAGAACTTCTGCAGAAGTGGAGGGAGAAGTTTTGTGACTTTCACCTGTATTTTTGGATACTGCAGTCAGTTCTTTTAGTTTTAATCTTACAGACAGCTTTACTCTGAGCGCTGTTTCAGCCTGAGGCTTCACTCCCTGGTCTGTTGGGTTTAAATATTTCTTCATGTGGAGCAGCTTCTTGAGCTGTTGCTCCATGAGCAGGAACGCTACAGCAGGCTGCCAAGATCTGATGCTCACCATATCACACTGTCTCCTAAACTAAAGAATAAGGACCTCTCTCAGTTCAGCCCAACCACTGAGTTTTAAAGAAAGGGAGAGAAAATAAAAAAGAATTTGAAGAATGGTTTAAGTTTCTAGGGACCATTGGAGGTTGCTGAGTCCAATTCCCTGCTTCCAACAAGGCCATTCCAGGTCAGGCTGCTCAGGTTCTTGTCCACTCACATTTCTGGTATCTCCAAGGGTGGTGATTCCACAGCCCGTCTGAACACTTGTTCTGGTCTTTGACCACCTTCATGGTGAATTTGTTTTGTTTTGTATCTCTTTGGATTTACTCGTATTGGAACAGGCTCCCCAGGGCAGTGGTCAGGGCCCCAAGGCTGCCAGAGCTCAGGGAGCATTTGGACAAGGCTCTCAGACACATGGTGGGATTGTTGGGGTGTCCTGTGCAGGGCCAGGAATTGGACTTGGGTGCTCCTTGTGGGGCCCTTCCAACTCAGGATGTTGTATGGTTCTATGATATTTGATCTTATGTTCTTTAATTGATCACAATAGCTGAGGTATGTCTAAAGGATGGGAAAATTTCAGCTCTAATTTCTTCTATAAAGTCACTGGAAAATCTGAAGAAATTTGAATGGCAAGAAAACCTTTCCATGGGGGGAAAAAAGAGTACTTTTTGTTGCTTTTTAACACATATCACTTGGCTTCTTGACAATCAACTAGAGCTCAACCTTTAGCTGTGCTGTTACTGAACAAGTCCAAGACCAAAGAAGACTATAGAAAAAAAACAGTTTAATTTTTTTTTGTGTATGTAATCTGCTTTATTTTTTTAAGTTGCTTTCACATCTAAAATTTACTGATATGTAATAACCATGGTCATAAAAATAGTTTCTACTGGTTTTCCTTTTAATGCAACATAGTTTTACTGTAGCGTAACAGTTGAGTTGTATTAACTTATTAAAAAGTTCCTTGTTGAGAAATTTTATTAGCACAGCCCCTAAATGGCCTTGTTGTAGATACTGGTTTTCTGGTGTACTTGATGCTGTCTGGATCAAGGCTTTGATCCAGAAGCTGCTGTGCTGCTCATCCTCTGAATGGCTCTGAGCTCACTTTTGGTTTTATCAGTTTCATCTTGAAGCGCTGCTTTAATAGCTTTTTTGGCTGCTTCTGTTGTTACTTCTACCCTTGGGGCACTTTTTCAGCTTTCTTGTACTTCTGTGTAGTCTTGGAGCAGCACCAACCACCATTTATGTAGTTCCTGCTCCCTCCCTTCTATTTTTTCCCCCTCTGATTCAGCATGGTGGCTGCTATCTGGGCATCAGAATTATTCCAGTGACTTTCTGAAGGACCACCGTGTTCAGCTCTCAGTTAACATTGTTTTAAGTTCCCTGAGACCATTCTCAGAAAGTTCAAAACCTCTGTGTTGTTCACTGAGCCCTTTGCTAAACTCAGAATGGACTAGACATTTCTGATTGGTTTGTTTTCATAAGCAAGAAATTCTGTCTTGGTTCAGACATGTACTAGCTTGAGTTGATCACCTGAACAAAGCACCCTTTAGCAAAGGAAGTATTTTCTACTCAGCAGTTTCCCTATACAGGTGTAACAACTGCCATTCAGAGAAGATCTCTAAATTTCTGCTGACTGCTCAACTCCGTGGGATTTTTCATCTCCCAAAAATGAGGAAGCAGGACATGTACCTGAGGCACATGTTAATGTATTCAGGAGTAATGTTACTGTGAACATAACTCCATTACATATGCTTACATAAAAAACTGACAAATAAGTAGAATATGCTTCAACTCTCTGTGCCAGGGTTGTATCAGGAAATAATTTTCCCACTTATCTAAATTCAGTGACATCCTTTCAGAAAATTACATTGAGGACCTCAGAGTTATTGAATGTGACATAATGTGCACATAAGAATCTATTTAGGAGCCTCCCATGGAAAACTTAGTCATACATTAAGATTTCCTCAGGGTTTTTTTGCACAGACAGCTAAGTTTTCTCTTAAGTTGCTGCTGTCTGAAAAGAGAGGTGTTGATATCCTCCCCTCCCCTCACTGTGCTGTATTCCCCTTGCTCTTGCTGTCAACATGCTGATTTAACTCACCAGAAGAGCAGAAAAAATTGCTTTTCTTCCCTGAGTTATTTTTCTGCTATTTATCTAAGCTGTTGTGCACTGGACAAGCCAGAAGGAGCAACAGGCAGGTATGGCCAGAAGTGGGAAACAAATTTCATTTCTGGGGCTTCAAGTCAGGCTCAATCTTTCACTCTAAAACTTACTCTGTTCCCTTGTTATTCAAAAGATGACCTGGTGATTTTTCTTCCTGCATGCCTCAGTCCTAGGCTCTTCTTTTCCTGGTAAACCAGACACTATCTGGTTCTTTGCTGGGTGGGAAGCAGGCCCTGAGATTAGCTCAGCTGGTTAAAGCATGTTGCCAATAAAGCCAAGGTTGTGGGTTTGGTCCCTGTATGGGCCATTCACTCGAGAGTTGGACTTGGTGATCCTTGTGGGTCTCTTTCAACTCAGAATGTTCTGTGAGCTCTGTGATTGAAGACAGTAGAATGCTTCCATCCATTTGCTGGCTGGCTGACATATTTCTGTGTGAAACACCCCTTGTGTGAAACACCCTATTCTATAATAATCAGTGTATTAATGTTACCTCTGTGTATATGTGCATGTGGTGAAGGAATCGATATTAATCACTATTATCTCTTGACTATGATGTAATTAACTGCATGGTGGTGTTAAATAATAACTGTGATGGTGTTTAACAACAGTGCTGGCAGCACATTTGGAAAAGCTGGGTTTTCTCCCTTCTTCCTGAGGTCATAGTAAGTAATTTTGTCTCTCTTTCTTTTCTACCCTTGCTCCTCAATTCTTGTGCAGGGCATCATGGAAGTCTGCCAGCTGCTGAGAACATCTTCCACCTTCTCCCGGTGCCACCATCGAGCAGATCCGGAGCCCTACATCAGTCTCTGTGAGAGAGACATCTGTGCCTGCACCCACATGGACTGTCACTGCCCAGCATTCCTGGATTACGCAAGGAGCTGTGCTCATGAGGGAGTGATTTTGGATGGGTGGCCTGAAGAGAGCTCATGCAGTAAGCTGGCAGAATTATTCCTAGGCTGTTTACCCCCAATAAGATCGTGCCTGTCTTGCAGATTATGTCCTGCTTTTTTAGGATGTTGGTTCAGGCATGGCAGGTTAAAATCTGAAGAGCTCATTCAGCTCTCCATCACCCACCTTTGTTCTAGAAGATTTTATCCCTGAGACAGGATTGTTTGAATGCTCTTTAAAGAAGATCCTGAGCTGTTACATGTTCCACCTTGGTGTACAAAGTCTATGAAGACTTATTTGGCACACAAAGGTATAGACTGGGATGTTTAGGAGCTATTTCACATGCAGTTCAAATGTGTGACATTATTCAACAGGTACTTGTAAGTCAGCATCCTACTGAAAGGCTCTCTAACCTTTTTTTCATAAAAACAGTTGTTTCACCTTTTATTTGCTTCAGCCACTTACACTGAAATTGGGATGTTGCCTTTTTTAAGCCAGTTTTTGTCTAGGTTAGGGATCCTGATTCCATCTTGAACTGCTGCCTTTATTAGCCCGGTTTTGCTGACGTCAGAGGGCCTGATTGCATCTCTGCTGAGATTTTGCAACAGGGAAGTGCACAGACTGACTGGGAATAGAGGGAAGGTCATGTTTGCACTTACTCTGATACACATATGTGCCTCCACTGGAGAACCCTGATTTAATACTTAGCATATGAAAAAAAAAAATTATCCTCTACTATCATGTTCTCAGTCATTTTTCTCGTAGCTTTTCATTACACAAAAAACCCCAGTTTTCTCAGGATGTTTATGTAAGTTGATTCTGTGGAATAACTGACTCGTTTGTACTGACAACAATTTTCTCCCAGTCATTGGAGGGATTGTATACCAGGGAGAGGGATTGCACACGAGGGAGAGTCTGAGTTCTAGCAGTAATTGGTTACCTTTCCATTGGGACATAGAAAGGATCTGATGAAGTCTCATCTCCTGGCTCAGGGTACGATCCAGAGAACCCATTTTTGCTGGGGTTGTTTGTAAGTCTGACTAAAGCCACAAGTGAAATGAACTTTTCTCTGATCCCAGGAGCTCTAGAGCTCCTTTCTAACCCTTGAATTCACAAGCCATGTTTTTTTTTAATGAATCAGGAAAAACTGAAGTGGCCTGCTGCCACATCAGGAGCCTAATTTTCCATCACACTTCATCTGTGCTGTGATGCTGTCTCAGGACATGATGAAGATGTTAGGTTGGAAGCATGGGAAGAGCTCTAGTTCTGGGCACACTGTGCGAGTGTGGGTCTCTGCCCAAGCCCAGGGCACCAAGGGCAAGACAACTCCTCCATTACCCTCCCACCTCCTTCAATGGAGGATTTCATGGGAAAGGGCAGGCTCTAATCTCTTCTTCCCACTCCGTGCCCACGCAGTCTTGAAGGGTATGGTATGTCTATGCATCGAAATGAAGGAATGGCTGTAGTGTGTGCTTGTATAATGGCCTGACAGCAGTTGGGTTTATCCTGTGCTGGCAGTTCTCTGGAAGAAGGAGTCTTACCAAAGAGTATAATTTCACAAACTGCACAGCTTAAAGGTACAGAACACACTGTTTGTCCAAATGACTTAGATGTTATTGCAAAACTTCTCCCCGTTGTTTGATTGTTCTTAATGCACTTGGGTTTAGCTATTAAGACTCAGTTTATTAGAAAACAAATTAAGTCTTAAGTATCTACTACACTACCTGACATATGATGGTGCTGCAGCAAACTGAAAATCAAATGTTTCTTAAAGGTCCCGCTTCTGAAAAAGGAATCAGTGACCGGAGAGGATATGACCTTTTTGGTGTCTCTGTGGTTCAGCCTTTCATAATTAAAGGGATTTATTTATTTAAGATTTATTAAGGAATTTGCATTTCTAATTTCTTCTATTTGTTTCAGGGCCAAGATGTCCAGTTGGCATGGAGTATAAGGAATGTGTATCCCCATGTACCAAAACCTGCCAGAGCCTGAATATCAATGAAGTGTGTCATGGACAATGTGTTGATGGCTGCAGCTGCCCTGGTAATTTTTTTACTGGGTTATTTACAGGGAAACGTTTGGCAGTCATGCTACCTATTTTAGTAGAAGAAGGAGAGCTGTGTCTTCCCTTAAATTTTTTTAAATCAGAAACACTGCTTTTTTTCTGGGCCCAAGCCCCAGAATAAACCAGTTTCTGTAATGCCTGTATGCTCACTCCATGAAAGGGCCATTTTTCAGACCCAACTAAAAAGTAAATGTTTCTGTGAAAATCAGTACCAACTGCTACTCTAGGATTGCCTTTATTTCCTGGTGAGGGACCGCTTATCCTTGATGCATTCCTTTTGAATTGCTTTGGTTAGAGGCACACAGATAGAGGAAGAAATAATAGAGCATATAGTGAAAGAATTTTTTCCAAAAGAACAGTCCATGCAGAGCTCACAATATAACTTCAAAAGTCTTTGTGATTTCAGATGAATAATATCACTTATTATTGAATCTTTCATACAGGAGATGAGATTGGATTAAAGGGAGCAGCTCAATCTCCACAATCTTCCTCTTCTGTCTGTTGTACTTTAAAACAACTGCAGGGGGGAGAGGGTTCCTGGCTGCAAAGCTCCACATGCTTCCAGTTCAAGCTGATTTTTGGCTGTTTTTTCCCTTTGATTGGTTTTATTTGTTGTCAATAGGACTGTCTCTGCGTTTCACCCTGTCGAATCTGGGCTTGGCGTGAATGCACTGAGGTATTTACTGTCCTTCTGTACAAGACATCCAGTGCAATGGATGTTTTGGGAGATCATAATCTGCTTTCCAAAACAAGGCAGTAATGACAATGTCAGCCTCATTTGAGGACTCATTGCATTCAGAGCTTAGTAGTTTCCTATTTATCTGCCAGTCTCCTACTTACTGGAGGTTCAAAGCTGTCACTCTGTGGCAGGACCTGGGAAGGTGCCCATGGAGGGTAACAGATGATGTAACCAGACACAGGAGCTTATTTTGTTGGGAAGGATCTGGCTGCTACATTTGTGCAGCTCCTGGGGGTGTTGGCAAGAGCTGAAGGAGATGAAGCCACTGGCTGCACAAGGGCTCTCTCTGTGTTCTTCCTTTGGTAGGTGCCCTGGTCAGTTCAGCACAGGAAAGGTCTTGGGGGACAGGAACTGAAGAGCAGAGAAGCAGGAGCTCCACAGGAAGGGCATAAGGCACAAGGAACAAGTAGATGGGTAGAAGGAACTTCATGGAAAGAAATAACAATCAGGAGTTCAGAACTTTTATTTGGTGCACAGTCAAAAGGGAAGAACCTTGATTTGAGTTTAATAGAAAACCAGGAGGATCTGGCAGATGGCTAGAGGGATTTAGGATGAGCATTATACCTTTCCTCATCTTCCCTCTAGTTCTCCAAGTGTAGAAAGGATCTGAAGGATCTGTTCGACAAATGTCTTTTTTTTTTTTTTTCCTTGTCTTTTCCTCCCTTAGATGCTCCACAGTTCCTTTAATTGCTGTAAGTGGAATTAGTATTGCCAGGAAAAAAGGCAGGCATTCTGTTTTCTTGTGCTCTCTGGAGAGCCACACGTCTCTTAAATGCTCAGATCTTCTTTTGAACGTCCCTCATTGGAAGGGTTTTCTCAACAGCCAAGGTCTTTCCAGGCAGCTCTATGGGAAGAATGGGAGAAAGGGCACTTACCTGTGTCTCGCTGTCTGTGGTGATTGCTGCTGCCAGGGAAAAGAGCCAAAGTCTCTGCAGGCTGTTGGAAGGAGTCCTTTGAGGAGAAGGGAGAGAGGTTTTCAAGAAACAAGATGTTTTGCTACAGCAACTCTTTTGAAAATGGAAGAGTATCAACTCTCTCTCAGTGTAGGGATTGCAGAGAAAGAAACTTGTCCTTTCTTCTGTTTCTAGCTTATAGTGCTACCTCAGACAAGTCCTGTAACTGTTTTGTGCCCCCACTTATCTTTGTAAGATAAAATACTCTATAGAATAGTTAATTACAGTTGTGTAATATGGAAACCTCAAGGGAAGTTGGCCCTTTTGGCTTTTTGCTTCTGCTGAAGTTGAGAAGGGATTCCACAGCTCCTCATAATGTTTCTTTCTCTCAGACCTCTCTGCTTGACGTACATGGTATCCAAATTTGTTTCTTCATTCCCTACATTGCCTCCCCTTTGGTCCTCTTATGTCTAATAAAAAACCCGTCTGGACACCCTTTACTGCAGTCAGTGAAGTGTGCACACTGTTGCCTCTAACACACAGTCAGGTGTTTTGGACTGGGGACTTGCTAAGCAAAGAGCTTTACTGGGAGCACCAGAAATGGTTTGCTCAGCACACCTGAGGGAGAGGCAGCATTAGAAGGAAAGCAGACAGCAGCCCCTGTGAGGCTTTTTGGCAAGCCTCATTCCTTTGTATTGCTGTCTGTGATTAAGTATGGATAATAATGCATATGAAGTCTTGCCAAAGTATATAAAGAACTAGAAAATCTAATTGTATTTACATTTCTGTCCCTGTGTGTGTGTGTGGTACATGTATCTGATACTACCCGACCTATCCAGAGGGGCTGCTCCTTGATGGTGAACACTGCATTGAAAGCTCTGAGTGCTCCTGCATCCACTCTGGAAAACATTATCCTCCTGGCTTCACCATCTCTCAGGACTGCAACTCATGGTAAACTCTGTGTTGTTCTGGTGTGGCTGCCATAGATAAGTCACTGAACACTGGTCACTGGTTACTGTTTTGGATGATCTTTCTAGAAATCTCTCTTCTTTTTTTAAAATTTCCTTTTATTGGCAAAGGACTTGCCTCTCTTATTGGAATTGCCAGCCCCTTCCAAGAAGTGAGCTGTTCACAAAGGCAAAATCAGCTCTGCTTTTAGAGGGATATTTGATCTGATAGAACAATGTGGAGGTCACAGTCCTTCAAACAGCAGAGAACTACCTGTTTCCTGTGGATAAGACGGACAGGCAAGTTCCCATGTCTGGTTAGTGTCAGCAGTGGTGTCTTTGTTTTGACTTCCTACATTTATTTAACCTCTAAGCCCCATATCTTTCCAAGAGGGGTTAGCCTAAGGCACGTCCTTGGAACTTGTCACAAAGCTAATGAGTCTTCCTAGCATGGCCCATGATTTTTCCTTAACTCAGGAATGCCAACCTGAAGGGGAAGGCTAGCAGCCTAAAGAAAGGAAGGGGAATGACTAATGCATTCCTGATCTGGTTTTGTTTAAAGTGTAGACACATTTGTGGAAGGAGTTCAGACAACTCTGTACTCAGAAGTTTCCAGTCAGAGCACAGAAGGACTCAGTGAAAACCATGACATGCAGAAGGAAGGTGGTCTGTGCATCATCCTTGTTAATCAGGTTTTCACAGAACATGAACCATGACATTAGCATTTTGTCTTTTTCCCTGGAGCTCTCTGGAGCTTGGCCACATTGTTCAAACCTAGTGCTCTTGGGAGATGAGTGCTGCCTGACAGACTATTTTTTTAATTGTATTTTTTTATTGCTTCCTGTTATTCAAACTTGATACTGCTGTGGAGAACGTCCGTCATTCCTTTGACTCTGCATTTATCCTTAATACACTGACTCCCCACAAATGGTTTTCAAGTCTTTAGCAGAAGTTTGACTGACTTGGAGGAGAGGGGTTATTGCTCTCTGGTGATGAACTCGTGAGGACATGACAGGAGTAGCATTGCCAGGGCCCAGCACTGCAAGAGAGAGGGCTGTGGACTGGAGAGAGTCTTGTGGAGGACATTAGAGCTCATCACAGCAGGGCAGTTTTATGTGAGGAGAAGCAAAGGGGAATAGATTTGTTTCAAGACTAATGAGGGGACTGTCACTGCCTAAAGACAGGCTGTAAAGAAGACTGGGCCAAACTCTTCTCAGAGGCAAATAGCAGAAGAGTATGAAACCATGGACACAAGTTGAAGTAGAGGGAATTCTCTTTTGGTACAAGGAAAAATTCTTCCCCTGAGATGGTGCTGCACTGGGACAGCTGCCCAGAGAGGCTATGGGACCTCATCTTGGCTATTTCTAAACTCAAATGGACAAGGTCCTTGGCCACCTGGCCTACCTTTGACATTGCCTTCTCTGAGCTGGAGGTTGTAGTATATGATTTTTCTAGAGGTCCCTTCAAACTTTCCCCCCCACCCTGTGATTCTGTTGTATTGATGGACATACCTGGAGAACTGCATTGAAAACTCATTCCCAATCAGTGGAATATAGCTGTATATATATATATATATATTAAACACAGAGCTTTGGCAGGGAACATCAGAAGTTCTTGAGTTTTGCAGCCATTTCCATTCATATCACCAGCAGTTGCTGTCAAATGATGGTAAGAAGGGATGAATACATTAAGAAATGAGGTTATGGGAGATGGAGGGATGTTGGGGACTGGTCTAACTTCCCTGGAACAGGGGCCTATGTTTCAGTTGTTTGGGAAAAATTTGCAACAGAAGATTTGAATTCACATACTCTGGTCTAACTTGCCCTTTTGTTTTCTAGCATTTGTCGACGTGGCACCTGGCTCTGCAGCAATGGGGAATGCCCAGGTATGTTGGCTTTACTCTTTTCAGGTTTTGACAAGTAAGCCTTGCCTACATCCCTCCCACTTACATCCCACTTATATTGTTTTTTTCCACACAAAAAGTGAATCTGTCTTTGTTCTTGCTCGCTTGCTCCAGTGCCTCAAGATAGGATCATACTTGTAGGTTCCTCTCATGAGACAAGTCAGACATTGTGCTGTATAGTTCATGTGTAGCAAGGAAAAATCCTGTTTGGTGAGAAGAATGGTTCCTTTTTTATTTACTCAATTTACCAAGATATAAGGGTCTGTGTATTCGGAGGACTGGCTTTCAGGTAGTGGAACATTCCTGGGTTTCTTTGACCAGGTACAATTCCTAAATTGATTGTTTGAATCAGCATACTTGTGTTGATGGGACAATTGGAAGTACTGAGAATAGATTGGATCACTCGATACCCCCGGGACTTGGACCCCAAAGGTCATGTTGTGGGTGAAGGACCTACAGCCCCAGGGAGAAGGTGCCTGCCCTGCCTTCCACAGGTGGTGACAGACCAGAGAGGCAGCTTTGCAGGTGCTCTTACTCCTTTTCCTCCACCTCCCAAACTCATGGGTACTGATGCCTGCTGTCCCAGATTCTTGTCTGCATGAAGAATGTGGCTTTTCATGTTGTGCATTGGCCAGCAAATTATTTCCTCCTGCTAGTCCTGTGGCTCATCCCCTGCCTTGGTTCCTGCACCATGTTCGGCCACAGAAAGGCCTGGGTGACCTGAAACAGCATCTGACCCTTCTTGCATTGTGTGCAGAAGTCTGCAGGGAGACAGCGTGGCTCCTTTAACTCATTATTCTCCTTGAGAGTGGAGTGGAAGGGATGAGAAGGGAATGGGGTTATGGCCGGACAGGAAAAGAACAGATAAGACTGTGCAATACTCACAAATTAGGAAAATCGCAACAGTCTTAAAATGCTCAGTAAAAAAGTCTGTCTTTCTATAAACATTAAGCTTGCCTGACCCATCAATGCTCCATTTCCTCCTGCTTTAGACTGAAAGACCACTTGCCCCCATGTGTCAGCAGTTAAAAAAGGGGTGGTAGCGGTCTATGCAAATATTCAAACCAGAGATGATGTTTTTAGTGTGTACTTGTTTCATTGTTGTACGTGTGCCTACAAACAACAGTAAACTGTGCTGAGACAGTACGGGAGGGCAGCAGAACCTCCCAAAGTAGCCAGATTTATGTCGTTCCCTGTGTTGTTGTTTGTCCCTATTTGCAGCAATATTGTAGCAGCATGTTTTTGTTGTTGGTTGGTTAGCACAAATATTTCTAAAATCACATGTCCACAAAGTTTATGTACTTATATAAACTCTAAGTAGTTCCATTATTATTTTTTTTTTAACTGGCTTTTTTGTTAGGAAAGGTGGCTTTGATATCGTGGGAAAGAATTGCCCAGTTTGGCACCAGTAAGTTTGGGGATAAAACTGGGTCCCCAGATGGAGGGAGGGCAGTGGCAGCCAACTAGCAGGAGCTGGCTGGCACTAGCAAGAAGCTCTCAAGCTGATATCATAATTGAAATAATTATGAAGGCAGTAGGTTTCAGGAAATTTCCTGGGATGCATTACACCAAATGGAGCAGACAGAGGGATCCGTAAGGAGCGGCTTTGCCGCAGGAAAGAAAAATTTCCCTTCCAGGAGCAACGCCAAAGGGCTGGGACTTGTCTTGGATAGCAGTTCCCTAGCTCTGCGTGCTGCAAACCTGTCCTGTTGGTTCCTAGTTGCAGGGAATGCCCTGGGAATCAAACTGTGATATGGTGGGTTAGGCCTAGTTTTCTTTAGATCTTCTTTCCCCATCTGATAGCCAGTTAAGTGACTCTGAAGTTGGGTACAATAACACTTGGTTTACCTTTGTCCAAGTTTAACTGAACAGAAAGTAGCATTTCCAGGGTGAGCTAGTAAGTGCCAAGGTGCTTTATGCTCCAGGGGATAACAGACAGCTGTCTGAGTGGTACAGATGTCTCTTAGGGCTAATCAGAGCTGTGCAAAGCTAAGAATCCTCAGGATCTGTGAAGCTGTGCTTTAGCACTGGCTGGTTTAAGACGGTTAACACTGAATAACATGTTGAAGAGGGAAATTTCCACGTGATGGTCATCAGACAGATCTTATGTGGGACTCGAAGGCAGTGAAGAGAAAGTAACTCGTAGGGCTCACCTGCCAGCTTGTAACATTTAATCTTTCTCCATCCTTTGTCAGGGGATTGCCAATGTAGGCCCAGCACCTGAAATTTGTACTGGACAAGGATGTTGCTGCCCCCACCTTGTTTGCTATGGGATCATGTCTAAGTGTGATGGTCTTCTCATATGAAAGATTTTCTTTGCAAAGTCTTTGGAGTTGGAGCTTCCCTGTGTGTTTGCATAAGAGGGTACTAAATCCCAGCTGTGGCATCTGGATTACTGACTTCCTGGAAATGAAAAGCCACAAGTTACCAAAACATCTTAAAATGTTGATATATTTAAGTAGCTCCTTTTTCTATTGGAAGAGTGAGCTTGCCGGACCTCCATGTTTTTCTGTAAGGACTTTAGATGTAGCTATTGCAATTATAGAATTATTTTTAACTTTTATGCTAGTTAATTAAGGTAATGGTTCAGAGTAAAGTCCAACATAAATTCTACCCTTGGAAGAACTGCAACCGAGATTATCTTTCAGCTCTTCATTCTGATAAGATATTTTAACTTTAATGTTAGAATAATTTATTGGTGTTCAAGACAACCCAACAAAGGAATCAACACTTTTTGGGGGCTGTGTTCAAGGAGCTCATTGTGAAGAAAGCTTTCAGACACTGTTGCCTTCATAAAACCATACTGCAATCCTCTAAAAACACCAGTAAAGAGACAGAGAGGGAACTCACAATTTGCCAAGACACAACCGTGACACACAGACTGAGAATGAGAGACCTCTGCAGAAGATCAGAGCAGCCGTGAGAGTCCAGCAAGTCTTGCTAAGAATTTTAATTTTCAACTCTTTAAAGACACCTGCACTCTGCAGCCAGCTCCATGGATGCAGATGTGCCCCACTGGGTTAAGTAAAATTGGATTTAAAGTGTGTAATGTCAAGGTGTTGCAAGCTCCTGCACAGGGATAAAAGAGGCAACGTGTCCAATTGCGTGCAGTGTATGACTAATGCTGGATAATCCTGAGTGTCTTTCCCAGCTTTGCCAGCCTTAGGCATTAGTACTTCCACTCCCTGTGCCTCAGTTTCCCCACTGTATGGAGAGGGTAACACAGTTCCTCCATCACAGAGTGTGGGTTGCTGTTTTAAATGGTTTAGTGCCACCAGCACCCATCTCAGGTACCAGGCATGACCTAGTCTGCCAAGAGCGTGTGACCGCGAGGTGACTGTGATGAATTTCCAGGGCATTTGTCACTAATCATCCATTTGAAATGTTATACAGGCTTTTTCATAGGCACAAATTTCAACTCCTGAGTGCAATTCATGCTGTATTCCCCAGCTGCTGTTGGTGCCTCTGTTACTACTGGTAATGCCTTACAGGAACAAACAGTGAGATAAAAATCTTGCTGGTGCTTTCTGGTCTGCAGGGAGCTTGGGCCTTGTACAACCTGTTCCACTAGGCTACTCTTCCCCCTCCGTGGCTTGTGGGGGCCAGGCAGGATTTGGCTCACCACTGACACAGGGAGGGATTAATGGCTCTTTGCCTTTTCCAGGAGAATGCTCTGTCACCGGCCAGTCCCACTTCAAAAGCTTTGACAACAAGTATTTCACCTTCAGCGGGATTTGTCAGTACTTATTTGCCAAGGATTGTGTGGAAAATTCCTTCTCTGTGATCATTGAGACGATGCAGGTAACAGCAGCCTGGGCTGGAGCCTCTGTGCATCCTCTTGGGAGAGCGTGATAGGAATTGCAGATGCACAGGCCAACAGAAGCAATTTCCCTATGAAATAATTAGTTTAAATAACAGTCTTTCTCCTTTGTTAATAAGTGTTTTGCCTCTCCTCACTGCCATTTCCAGAAGCCTACTTGGAGATGGAGGTTTGGACAATGAGCCCTCACCACCTCTTTGCCAGCTGAGCAAACAAACCCAGGCGAGGGTTCACCCCTTGCAAAGCACCCTGGCCCCTGGGGAATACCCGTGGGGAAAGGACATTTCCTTGGATACCAAAGGGAGTGCATTGGCAGAGCAGTGCCTTGAGTTGCTTCCCATTTAGTCATATTGACTGGTGATTTTTTTTTTTTTTTTTCAGCCAGTCAGCAGCTCCTGACTTTCTTTGCTGTCTCCCTTGATGGATGTGAGAGAGACAGCTGGAGGCAAGGAGTGGAGACAGCTGGAGAGAGGCAGGAAGGGGAGTCAGGCCAGTGCAGGGAGGGATGGAGATCCTGGATTGGTGTCACAGGAGGGTTAACATGGTCATGAAATTAATTGACCATGGGGAATAGGTGAAAACCAGAGACTGAAAAGCGCCCTTAGAGAAGCAGAGGGGAAGAAAGGTGATGGGGATGGAGGAACTGAAGGCAGGGAGAGGTGTGATGGAGTCAGGAGACTGACAGGAGAGAAGGGGGAGTATCAGCCTGTCTTGCAGCAACAGAGAAGTCCCGGGCTTTGGAGAAATGGGCTGTGACAGTTCTACCCACCATCAGCGTCTGTGTCCTGCATTAGTAAGCTCTGATAGTGCAGCCCTGAGATCATCTGTGCTTGGGAACCTGAAGAACAGGTTTCCACTGAAACTCCCCTTTCGAAACCAGGGAGGAGACCTGGGGCCCTGCAATCCTCGTTCCTCAGCTGTGTAACCCAGAGCCAGGAAAATAAATGCCACACAAGTCTCGGGTGGTGTGAACTGCGTAGCTGTATCCCAGGCTGATGGGCTGTGTGGGTCACTGCAGTGACATTCTCCCCCAGGATATCTCCATCCCTTCCTGCCCCTGCCACAGCTGGGGGGGCTTGTCGTTGGCATGGGCTGCTCCCTGGGGTCTGGTGTTGCACCCACAGATCGCTTTCCACGCTCTGAGATGGGAGCTCCCTGGTGTGTGATTCGTGGGATAATGGAAGGGAGGCTGCCAGCCTGGTGTTTGTGGGATGCAGAAACTAGATCCATAAAAGCATTGTGACACCCAACACCTCCAAAATTAGATGCTGAAATGCCTTCTGGGGGCCTGGGGCTGAGTCACCAATAAAGTGAAAGCTTGAGGCAGATTTTCCCTTCTCTGTAGTGTGCAGATGATCCTGATGCCGTGTGCACTCGCTCAGCTTCTGTCCGGATCCAGGATATGGACAACAGCATCATTAAAATGAAACGTGGTGGAGGAGTTTCACTGAATGGACAAGACATACAGATCCCTTTGCTACAAGGTGTGTCCTCATGGGCTGACTCCAGCCAGCCACTGAAAGGGTCCTACTTACTAATGTTTCCTTTTGTGCCTTAGCCCAGGTCAATCAAAAAGTGTTTTCAATACCAAATTCTCTTGGCAGTCTCTTCTACAGACTCTGTCATTTTAGCTTCTCTCTGTGCAGCCAACACATCTTGACTCAGCTCCTCTAAAATCAGGAGAATTGAGCTGCTCTGCATTTGTCAGACTTGTGAAAGCCACTGTCAGTCTGTTCTTCTTGAAACTATTACTTTTATCCAGAAGCTTGAAATCATGGAATCACAGAATGGTTTGGGCTGGAAGGGACCTTAAAGCCCATCCAGTACCAACCCTTCTGCCATGGGCAGGGACACCTTCCACTAGACCAAGTTGCTCCAAACCCTGTCCAGTCTGGCCTTGAACGCTCACAGGGATGGAGCAGCCACAGCTTCTCTGGGCAACCCATGCCAAGGCCTCACCACCCTCACAGGAAAGAATTTTTTCACAATACCCATTCTAAACCTCCTCTCTGTCAGTTTGAAGCCATTCCCCCTTGTCCCATCACTACATCTTGCAAAATATCACGGTTAATGCCTGAGGTTTGGCAAAATGCACATATATCCTCTCTTAGGGCCCCTTAGTGCCCTGAAGCAGAGTCTGTGGGCAAGTTCATGCAGATGTCGACTGCTGAGCAGGCACAAAGCTTGGGAAATGTGATGTGGGCATTGCAGGCACCCTGGCTTTGGCAGGCCTGTGTGCCCCCTGCTCTGGTGGCCCTTTCAGCACGACACAGCAGTCCCAGGCAACGAGACATCACATCCTGCCTTGAGTGACTGACACACTCTGGGGTTGCCTTCAGGTGCCCTCCGTATCCAGCGCGTGATGAGGACTTCAGTTCGCCTTTCCTACGGGGAACATCTGCAGATTGACTGGGATGGCCGTGGCGAACTCCTGGTGAAGGTACGCTTTCTTTCTGTCTGTTTTATTTCTGCCTGTTCACCCCTCCTCTCTTTCTACCCAAATGTGTACAAAGCTTTTCTTGTCCGAAGTGAGAACTTGCTTCGTGTTGCATGTTAGAAATTCCTTTCCCTTTTGCTACCCCTGGAGTGATACACAGGTCCTTTTGTGTTCCAGAAACAAACATTTGATCTTACAGCAACTTGGTAGCTATTTTTTTTTTTTCCTCCTTCCTTTTCTTTTTTTATTTTATTTTTTTGTGTGCATTGACAGCCATTACTGACCATGAATAGTTTTGTGTTTTGTTCAGCAGATACCCTCCAAACTGGATTTCTGCTTTTATTTGCTTTGACTGTCCTGTCTAAAGCAATGGATGTGAATGACTTAAAATAAGGGAAGAAAATGGCTTCACGGGCACAGTTACTCATAATTTCCAGGAGGAAGAAATTAGCTTGTAGATGGGTTGCGTGCTCCTTCTACCGTGAGGAATGTTTGAAGTCAGGCTTGACTAACAATTAGGGTTTGTCAGTGCTGCAGACACAGCAGAGTGTAGAAGTACCCAAGCTGGGTTTAAAAGAAATGAGCTGTAAGGGAAGCTGTAACCACAGCCCCTACTGCCTTTGAACCCCCCTCGTAAAAGGGGATCTGCAGCTGGACCCTGTGTGGAGTGGTTCTGCTCACTGAGAGGAGTTTTGCCAAGAAAGTCAGTTTGCCTGGGATTTTCTACCGAGCAGTGAACGCTGCCCTCTCTGAACCATGGCCTTGCTTTTGCATTCTCCTTGCTTGTCCTGAAATCTGGCTTAAATGTCACGTCTGGCACAGTGTAAAGGTTCCTGAAAGCTGGTTCACAACTGAGTTCAAGAGTTGAAAAGCAACAGATAAGGAAGGTTGAGAATAACTTTGGAAGGCACCTGTGGTTTTGGGGTGGGTTTTTTTTTATTTAACCTGTGTTTCTGTTCTCCAAGGGCTCTAGGAGTTCTTTTTGGGCTTAGAATGATTCACTTCAGTCCCTTGGCACATCTCAGAAGTTTTGACTTTTCTCAGTATTCAAAGTATTTTTCTGCCTGGTCAGAGGCCTGTATTGCCTGGCAATTTTTTTCTCTCCCTTAAAACAAATCTAATTTTCTGCCCATTAAAGTGGTGGAAGTTTCTCCAGTCATCTGCTCCTTCCCTTGCTGGGTATCTAAAGCATCTTTTTAACTGCTTTTAGAGAGTTGATTTATGCTGGATTTGTAGGTCGACCTGTTGCCAAGTATTTCTGACAATTGGGGGAAGTGATACACTTCCATTACCTTGGCCAGGCTTCTGGCGAAAATTCTTTCTGTGTTCCTCAACAAGGCTTCCCTTTCTGTGACTGCTTGATATTTGTGATTGAGCTTCCCCTCTAAAATACACCAGAATTGGGATTTCTATGAGTCATTGTTCCATCTGCAGAGTACGTGAAAGAGTAGCTTCCTTGGCTGTTGGAGTGGCAAGGATTCATATACTCTAATAATTCATGGTTGTTCCTTTTGGTGCTCCATATCTACTCTCTAACCACCTTGTTTGAACGGTGGGTAGTGTTAGGGTATATTTTTGAGAATGTTTTAAATCTGTAATTATGCATTAAAACCCTGAGTCAGCTCCCGAGTAGTTGGTAGTACTTGGAGTGTACCAGAGCTTTACTTCTAATAGAAACTGACAGTTCCTACCAAAATAAAACCTCTTGGTGCCTTTGTGTTGTGGATGTTGCTTAGGAGATTTCTCCCTGTTTACCTCTAGGTTTAGGGTCACATTTCAGCTGCCCCTGCATTTGCAGCAGGAGTAAGGCAGAGTGAAAAGTGCATCTGCTCTGTGGGTTGTTAGCAATGCTGCTTTCACTGTGTCAGAAGTTCCTCTAGGCAGCAGGAAGTTCTAATGTGAGGTAGCTTTAGGGGAAGTAGTTTCTTCCTGATTTTCCCTCAGTAATGTTGAGGGAAACATGCCCTCCAATATTGCCTCTGTTTCGTGACAAAACAGCCTGTTTAAATTTCCTTCATCTTCAAATTTTTCCTTAAAATGGGAAACGGTTTCAGGTGCAGTATCTTTTCCCAAATTGCCCTTGGAAATACAATCACCTTACTATGTTAAAAATATGCAACCCCCAGTGTTGCCCTGCTCATTTATATGAATGAAGTGGGAAAACAGGGAAAGATTAAACTGGACTGATGATCAAGGTACAAAAATAAGCTATTTTTTCTCCTAGTCACCTTCAGTTACCATCTGAAATCATCACTGTACTGTGCAAAAATTGTCCTGCTGCTACTAATAGTAGCATTTTTGCTAGAAGTTTAAAAATGTAGTGGAATGACATCATGTCTGTCGTATTTTAAGGAGTATTATTAATAATATTCTTGACTGTTGAATTGTGTATGGTTAATTCTTTAAAAAATCTTGCTGTACAGTGATAACCTGTTCTGGATGATGACCAGGCTAATGTTGTGTTCCTCAGCTGTCTCCAGTGTATTCTGAAAGGATGTGTGGTCTGTGTGGGAATTACAATGGAAACCAAGGGGATGATTTTCTTACACCTTCTGGCATGGTGGAAGCTCTTCTGGAAGATTTTGGAAACTCCTGGAAGCTCAATGCAGACTGCCAAGACTTGTTAAAACAAGACAGTGACCCCTGCAACCTCAATCCTCGTTTAGGTACTGAAATCCATCCAAAATGAAAATGTGCTGCAAACTGTGATCTGTCATTTCACATAACCCCCCCCCCAAAAAAAAAAAAAAAAATTAGAAGAGAAAAAAGAACAAGAGAAGATGCTAAAATAAAAATTGAAAATAAGTAAAAGAAAATAAAGAGAAGAAGCTAATGGTGCTTAAGTTACCAGCAGGGTGGCTGTAACATATGTTTAAAAACCCCTTGCAAACAACAACAAAAACAACCCCCAGAGGCTCACGTCAATGCAGGAAAACGTAATATTTTGTGAAAATTGAAAACAAAAGTCAGTAATGTGGAATCATGCTGCTGATCAGCATGACTGGAGTACAGTTGGAGTTAGACCATCACAGGCACTGCACACCTGTGTCTCTGAAACTCCTCTTGCAAGTGTGAGCAATACCATGTTTATCCTCTGGATGGAGGAAACACCTTTTCTTGATCCCTCTGTGCTTAGAGCTTAAACACTTTTCTTGATTCCTTGTCTCCCTCATTTTACTGCATCCCAACAGACAGCCTTCCTTTTTCTCTCCACACTACTTGGCTCTCCTGGTTGGACAGTGGGGAGAAATTCTCAGAGCAATTTTCTTGTCCCAGGTTTTCCAGCAACCTCTGATTCCTGGGAGAAGCAAGTACAGAAAAAAATTTCTGGCTGTAGGTCAGAGCAGACACTGGTGATTTGTGAGTGTAGTACAGCCCTAGAGGGTTTAATTTTGCAAATATAAAAAACAGCAGAAAGCAAAGGCCCTGTAAAAGGAAGTACAGCAGCAGAAACAGTGGTAACAGAATATAAAAGCGATTTGTTTTACCAGTGAAACATTATTCTTTTAGTAGAGCTCATGACATATGAGCTATGATGTTATCTGTGCCTGCTTGATCCTGTTTTATTCTTCTGTGCTTTTCTTGAAACCCTCTGATTGATTCAGTGCAAACATGTAGTTTTTTCTCTTTTTAGCCAAATATGCTGAGGACTCCTGCTCAATTCTGATGTCTCCTGCATTTGAACCCTGTCACCATGAAGTCAGTCCAACTCCCTACATGAAGAACTGCCGCTTTGATGTTTGCTCCTGCTCCAGTGGCAAGGATTGCCTGTGCTCTGCTATTGCTAATTATGCAGCAGCCTGTGCCAGGAAGGGCATCCTGGTCCAGTGGAGAGAACCCGACTTCTGCCGTAAGTGAAATGCTGCCACACCCACTTATATTCCATGTCTTGAAGGAATTTTTCTGGCAATGTTGGAGTAGAGATCTAGGATGAGATGCAAGGTGCCAAATATTTCTTGTGGCACGATGAGAGAGTCTTTCTTTCCTCTACACTAGCAAGGATGCAGAAACTGTTCCCAGAGACTGCTTGGCACTGAGGGAGAGAAGCAATCACCTCTGCACAACTTTTGACTGGATATCCATTTTCAACTGTATTTAAGCTTTAGGTACTCACCTGGAAACCTTCTGACTATCCCAGGGTAGGAATCTCCAGGTGATTTACAGTAATCCATGAATTGCCTTCTTTTGAGGCCCATTCTTCCCATGTCCTGACCTCATCAGTGACTCCTGATGTATCTGAATGTGAGGGGTTGGAGAAAGCACAAAGGCATGTACTTGGTTGAGACAGACTTATAGCAGAAGTGAATTTTGGCAGTCTTGGGGTAACACCCTTCTCATAGCAGAGCTAATTTACTTTAGGTTGCCTGAGATCATGTCCAGATAAGTTTTGAGTATCTCCAAGGATGGAGATCCCTCAAGCGCTCCGACAAGCCTCTTATCTAGTGCAAGATTAGCAGCCAAAGTGCTAAGAGGCTGGAACAGAAGAATCCAACACCTTTTGTTTCTTTTCTTCCTCTGTTAGGTCAATGTGGTAGGAAAAAATCCATTGCAATGCAATTTTGATTGAGCATGGACACTCTCTTCCCCATAAATATTTGTGAAGTGGATGTTTTTCCATTTTCCTGAGTGACTTTGTTATTAAGGAAAGAAGACAATTGAAAATTTTGGGGAAAAGTATGTGTGCTTGGCAGCTCTCCAGATCTGTTCTGCTGCTTCTTTGCAAACAGAGGGTGGGAAGAACATTTATAAATGAGTGTAAAAACTGCAGAAGAGGGGTCACTGGGCTTCCACCCGCTAGGGTCTGTACAAGTAAGGTCAGTAACCACAGCTCCTGGAGGTTGGACAGTATTTACTGCGAATGAGAACAAACCAGTTTGTGTTGAAGTGCTGCATGGCTTCATAATATTTTACCTAATTTATGTAAATGTTCAGATAGTGGAAGAGTAATGTAATAAAAATCCTTTTAAAACTCTGCAGGTCTGGAGGCTGAAAGAAATGGTGCAGTGATAATGCACCATTGTTCTTTCTGTAATTGAGCAAGTCAATTTTCACAATTAATCTTTAATAGTGCAGAGCTGCTCCTTCCTTTCTGTGCATTACAGAGCGCTTTATGCTCTCACACAGGGATGATTTCCCTGATTGCAGATCCATCAGCCCCCATTAAATGATCCTGATGCCAAGACATCTCCTGTCACATGAAGGAGAGTAATCCCTCCTTTAATGGTCTCAAGATGTGAATGTGCAGGTTGTGTAATTTGTGCTGATGGCCCATTGCACTGAATGTGTGCTCCACTCCTGTCTTGGTCCACAGAGATTCGGTTTCGTGGGAAGTGACTTGACAGAACCAGTTTGCTTGATTTGAAGTGGAGGAGTGTCAGGGGGGAAAGTCATGAATGCAGCACAGCAGTTCTGCTGTGTGTCAAGCTAACAACTCCCATGTCTTTATTATTTTAGTTGCTGTTTGATTATTTAAGACCTGACTCACACCCCTGCAGCCCACCATGATTAAGCACCAGAGCAGTCCCTTCATGCTGGATGGGAGGAGCAGACAGCCCATACTGTGACAGGCTGTGTCTCTCATGTGTGTAAAAAAACAAAAAAGGTTAAAAACCAGGCTGGATGGTTGAGCCCAGAGAGTCACGGTGACTGGAGTTAAATGCAGTTGGTGGCTGAATTTAACACCACAAGGGGTGTTCCCCCAGGGCTCCATACTGGGGCCAGTTTTATTTGGTATTTTTATCAATTGTCCAGATGGATGGATTGAGTGTACCCTGAGTTAGTTTGCAGATGACACCAAGTTGGGTGGGAGTGTTGATCTGCTGGAGGGCGGGAAGGCTCTGCAGAGGGATCTGGACAGGCTGGATCCATGGCCAGTGGGATGAGGTTCAACAAGACCCAGTGTTGGGTCCTGCCCTTGGGTCACAAGCACCCCCTGCAGCTCCAGGCTGGGGCAGAGGGGCTGGAAAGTGCCCGGTGGGAAAGGCCCTGGGGGTGCTGGTGACAGCGGCTGGACACGAGCCCGGCTGTGCCCAGGGGGGCAAGAGGCCAATGGCCCCTGGCTTGGATCAGCAATAGTGTGGCAGCAGGACCAGGGCAGGGACTGTCCCCCTGTGCTGGGCACTGCTGAGGCCACACCTCAAATCCTGCGTCCAGTTCTGGGCCCCTCACTGCTGGAAGGACCTTGAGGTGTCCAGAGACGGACAACAGAGCTGGGGAAGGGTCTGGAGAGTAAGCCCTACAAGTAGGGGCTGAGAAAGCTGGGGGGCCTCAGCCTGGAGAAAAGGGAGCTTGAGTAGGACCTTATCGCTCTCTGCAATTCCCTGACAGGAGGTTGTAGCCAGGTGGGTGTTGCTCTTCTGCCACGTAACAAGTGACAGAGCCAGAGAAAATAGCCTCAAGTTGCACCAGGGGAGGTTTAGATTTGATATTAAGAAAAATTTCTTCACATAAAAGGTTGTCAAGCGTTGAAATGGGCTGCCCAGGATGGTGATTTGGTGATTTTTGGAGGTATTTAAAGCAGTGTGGATGTGGCGCTTTGGGACATGGTTTAGTGTTGGCATTGGTAGTGTTACTTTAATGGCTGGATTTAATGATCTTAAGGGTATTTTCAAGTGTAAATGATTCTATGATTCTCTGTAGCATATGTGTCTAAATGTATGCATGTATTGTTCTGTGGCGAAGGGGATTCAGTCAACAGGTCCCTTGATCTTCAGTTTTTAGGACCCATTGATAAGCCCACTATTTTCCTTGAGGTGGTAGTGCTGGGGCAGTTCTAGTCTTTGCATGGCTTCCACTTGTATAGGATAAATCCAAGAGGGATGGAGTGGGGAATTAAGGGCAGGCTCTGAGCAGCCTTTGGTGGTGGCTGCATCACATGGTAGAGGATCTGTGTTAAATCTAGTCCTGATGGGGTGCACCTTCACCCAGAGCCTCTGACCTGGGGGTGCTAATATTTTCCACTTTGTATTACCCAAGAAACTGGCCAGGGTTTATGCCTCTTTCACTCAGGGTTGAAAACCCACCCACAAAAGCTCCATGAGCTGTCTGATGCATCCACAGTTTTCGAATGTGTTCCCACTGTTTCTCGTGTTATTCCTGGGATAGGCTGTGCTTCAGCGCACAGCGCTGAGCTGTTTAGTTTTCGTAACAGGCATCCGCAAAGACTGGATGCACCTCGCCTTTTCCTCTGATTTTCCTGGCAGTTATGGGATGTTTTTTTTTTTTTTGTTAGTGGTGGTGTATTACACAGTGTACAGACATCAGTCCCCTCCCAGGTCAGTCGTCTTGCCTTTTTGCTGTTAAAAACAGATGTTGCTGGGAGGTGATGGAGCAGGGGAGTGGGACAAGGACTGTGAGCATGGCATTGGGTTGCATAGCTGGAAAAAGAGGGGATGTTTCAAAAATCCTAAGAGGTGCATGAGCAAGTGAATCATAAAATCATAGAATGGTTTAGGTTGGAAGGGGCCTTAAGGGTCACCTAGTTCCAACCCTTCTGCAGTGGGCAGGGACACCTTCCACTAAAACAGGTTGCTCAGAGCCCCATCCAACCTCGTCTGGAACACTTCCAGGGATGGGACAGCCACAGCTTCTCTGGGCAACCTGTGCCAGGGCCTCCCCAACCTCACAGGGAAGAGTTTCTTCCTAATATCTAATATAAACCTGCCCTCTTTCAATTTGAAGCCATTCACCCCAATGAGTTACAAATTTGAGTTAAGAAAGGGATCCACTGTAAAGTTGTCCCTGTGGACACCACTGACTAGAAAGGTAGGATGTTGGGCTCAGTTATCCTGTCTAGTAAACTGATGTACCTGCCTGAAATTTGTCAGAGCAGTTCTTTGTTTCCAGAGGTTCATGTGTAGCAAATAATAGTTTTGGCTGAGGCCTTATGGTTGTTCCTGCTTGGAAATGTCTTTAGATAAAAGTTATTTTTAAAATGGTCCTCAGCCCTGGGCTGTGCCTGTTCAGTATTTGATTTACTGCAAAGATTGTTTATGTAAATTAGAAGCATGTGTCTGGGAGTTTCTTCCAAAGACTCCTGTTACTGTGAGTGAACCTCTCATCTACTTGGTTCTGAGTTAGGATGCATTTACTCTGCCTACTGTGTGGATGAGCACACATAAATTTCTTGGGCTGTGGTTTGAAAGGTATATTAAATAGCTTGGGCACAAGTTACAAACCTGGGAGACCTTTGCTCTGGAGGAGGCTTCAAGCCACCTTAGATTCCTCTGGGCTGGATCCTTAAGTTAGGGAATTGTGCTCCTGTCTATGGGAATGCAGGAGCCTCAACAGACGTTGGGGAGATGTTGGTGCCACCATGTCTGTCTTCAGTAGGCAGAAGTAATTCTTCATTTCAGAAGAATTTTGTGAGGCACTTGTTGGCATGAAGTCCTTGCTTTGTTAGCCCAGCTGACACCTGGGGGAGGCTGCAGGCCTGTAGCCTTGTTATTGTTTTCCTGCCACTGCTGTTACAGTTCCCAGGGCTGTGTGCTCACAGAAGAGAGGGTAGGGATTGTCACCTCATTCTGCAGGTATAAAGAGAGGAAGAGCTTTCTCTGTAACCCTTTGATCTTGGTTTTAGCGAGGTACAACGGTGCCAACTTTTATTTGCAGCTGTCTCCCTCACTCTGCTGAATATCCTTCTTCATAATCTTACAAATCTGACTGTTGCTATAAACGACAGGTTTTGTAAATCCTGGTTATCAGGCAGCCTGTTAAATTAAAGCCCTCGATAATACTAATCGGTTTTCTTGTCCTCTACAATGTGTTGTCATAGCTGCCACCTAGTGTTGATGCTGATGTTTGCAGACGTGAACGCCTCAAAATCAGCACTCTGGAGGTGAAAGTTATATAAACAAAGAGGCCAAAGTGGCTCCAAAGTCCATAATTAGTCTCCATAAATATGAATTCCAACCCAAGGTTTGGCTCCATGATTGCTAAATTACTTAATTACTTGCACCTCTTTCCATGGAAATCACTGAGTGCTTCTGGGATGTGAGGCTGTAAAGTATTGCAGCACCTGCTTATCAAGGCAGAAAAGTACTTTTCTACTACTTTTCTACTTATCTCGACCCAAATTGACCCTAACCGTGTTGGAAAGGAAGAGGGGTGTGAATGTGTACGTGGCAATTGTAATGGACACTTGGAAGGGACCTCATTTTGTTCCAACCCCTGCCATGGGCAGGGACACCTTCCACTAGCCCAGGTTGCTCAGAGCCCCATCCAACCTGGCCTTGGACACTTCCAGGGATGGGGCAGCCACAGCTTCTCTGGGCAACCTGTGCCAGGGCCTCACCACCTTCATAGTAAAGATTTTTTCCCTAATATCTAATCTAAACCACTCTCTGTCAGTTTGAAACCATTCCTTCTTGCCCTGTCACTCCATGCCCTTGGAAGTAGTCTCTCTCCATATTCAGGTACCGGAAGGCTGCTATCCAAATAATAACAGAGGTTGGACAGAGCTTGTGTTTCTTATTCTGGATGAGATTTTGTGGATGGGTTTCTGTTGCAGGAGTTGCAGTCCAGCCCTGACACTTACTGGGAACTGCATGTAGTAAGGTTTTGTTTGTCTATACAAGCAGTGCCCTCGGCTACACCGGTGCTTCAGAGCTAAGGAGAGACAGCGCAGTACAGGCCTCTATTGATGAGTAAATAGAGACCTTTTAATCCCTCTTCCCCGCCTGGT
Organism: Oxyruncus cristatus; assembly: GCA_013399855.1. Classification (NCBI taxonomy): domain Eukaryota; kingdom Metazoa; phylum Chordata; class Aves; order Passeriformes; family Cotingidae; genus Oxyruncus; species Oxyruncus cristatus. The sequence goes on along the minus strand of VXAY01005793.1, from coordinate 404,950 downwards.
TTAGGCAGCTTTTCCTTTGTTTGGCTTTGGATCAAATGCCAGTTGCCCTCATGTGCACCTCTTCCCACAGCGATGGCCTGTCCTGAAGGGCAGGTGTACCAGCAGTGCGGGACACCGTGCAACCAGACCTGCCGCTCCCTGTCCTACCCGGAGGAGGACTGTGAGGAGCTCTGTGTGGAAGGCTGCTACTGTCCCCCCGGGCACTACCTGGATGAGCATGAGCAGTGTGTGCCGAAGTCCCACTGCTCTTGTTACTATGACGGGGAGATCTTCCAGCCAGAGGATGTTTTTTCGGATCATTACACCATATGGTAAGTGCGCCGTTCCTAACTCACCCCTCAGTGCTGTGACTCAGATTTTTGCATAGCTGGAGTGGTTAAGAGGGTCAGTTCAACAACAAACCAAGTGGCGAGTTTTGCTGTTGCATCTCTATCCAAGTAATTTCAAATGCCACCTTAGTCAGAAAACAGTCTTTAGCCCTGTTCTATGAACAGTTCCTGCCAGTTTGAAATGGAGTTTAATTACTGACAGTACCTACTCTGTAGGCTTTTAAAATGTCACTTTTAATGTACTGTGATAGATTTCTTAAACATTACAACCTAATTACCTCTATCAGAGATACAAATAATAAAGAACATTCCTAATTATTAAATTGAGTAGCAGCACACTAAGAGCGGGAATGTAATTGCTGGGCAGCTCCTGGCAAGCCCAGTTTTGGGAGCAATATCCTCTCTTTTTCTGCTTTACCACAAAAATCCTAAGTTTCAGGCAGTAGATGGTCCCTTATCTCTCCACAGCAAAACTGCCTCTTACCTTGCCCAGCTTTATCCCTGTGCGGATGCACAGGATTCAGCAGGGCATGGCTAGCAGACAGTGGGGTTATCATGTTATTGTATCACATCAGCTCTAAAGGAAGGTTGGCCTCTAAGGTTGACAGTCACATTAGATGGAGAGAACAAATCAGCTCCAATGAGAGGTGTAATTTTAGTACTGACAAGTTCCCTGTTGTCTGAAAACCACAGTGTGAGTGAAAGCTAAATGTCATTGCATTAAATATAAGCTCTATTGTTGTTGTTTTTTTCTTTTTTTTTTCTTTCTTTTTTTTTTTTTAGCTATTGTGAAAATGGCTTCATGCACTGCAGTACAAACAGAGCTCCTGGTGCCTTCCTGCCTGATGTTTTTGCTGATGAGAGGCCGTCTGCCAGAAGTTAGTATGTCTTAAAAAAAAAATTATTTCCTGTTTTTTTTTTTTTCTTACTCAGTTTCTTGGTAATTTAGAATAGGAAAGAAGTACTGGAGGTTGCAAGGCCTGGTGACCTTGTGAGTATTTTTCTAATTTTTTTTTTTTTTTTGGTTATAAGATAGAAACAAAATATTTGCCTGAGAGGATGCAGAACTCATTAAGTCTCACCTTTCAAAATCATAATTAGCTACTGCAGTCTCTCTTGAGCTGAAGAGGTTAAAGGGTCCCTTGGCAGTGATCTGAGGATCACAGGCCATCAGTAACTAACCAGCTTTATACTTCCTGCTTCTGTCTGGCAGGTTGCAAACTCTTCTGGTACAAATGAAGCTTTCTGTGGCCTGAAGGTCAGAGTGGTGCCAGGCTCCCACTGTGCCTTCCAGCCCTAAAATCTCCTGCAGACTGACAGCTGCCTCACAGAGCTGGGCACTGCAGTGGAGACAGGACAGCAGTGCCCTGGGACTTTTTCGGGGTTTCCCACTGACACGTGGGTAGAATTTATGGGGTTGTGATCAGAGAGGGGGATTGAGACTGGATGCATCTCAGAGGAGACCAGGCTAACGGGGATTTGGAGAGGCTTGGGAAAAGCTGGGAGCTGGACTTTGATGGTCCTTGTGCGTCCCTTCCAACTCAGGATATTGTAGGATTCTATGATCCCTTTGTGAGCACCAGGGGTAGTGCCAAACATGGTGTCTTCCATGGTACTCTGCCAAATGCACCTGTACATGGTGCTTGGAAAAAGTTTTGGTTGGTATTTGCTGGTGCCTTAGAGACAAAGGGTTATTTTTGATCTTTGCATCTTCTGATAAACTACCAGGCATCCTTGTGTCCAAAGCTGCTAGTGAAAAACACTGTAAATCCGACTGTAGGCACGGGGTAGTGACCTGATTAATGTTGCTTGGTAGACCACCAGATTGGCTCACCTGTTCTTCAGGTGAAGCCTTCTGGGTGTATGTCTCAGCAACTCTTTCTTTAATGTTGTTAGGACATACTTTTGCTGATATCAGGGTGTTAAAAGTTATCAAAACCTCAGAGAGGTTGTAGTTGTGCTTGTAGTGCTTGAAATAATGACCTGGAGTCTCCTGGGACGTTCTGATCTTCTGACAGAATCTGGAAGTCTCAAAGAGCTTGTGTTTAAGTTAAGGGTGTTATTACTTACAGTCACTAAAGTCATTATACTCAGTGTGGAAAGTGGCTCTAGATACAATCGTATGTGATGCTGTTGCTTCTCAGAATATCAATTTTCCGCTGACATGGTTAATGTCTGGAATTGCACTGTTATCTTTAGTGCAGCTTTTTTCTACTTCAGTATTAGAATACCTGCTTTCATGGCAGCCTAACTGAGGTCACTTCATGGAAAGTAGGGACTGTTTTCTTTAGAATTCCATGGCATAGTGGTGTAGTGTCTATATACTAAAAAATTGGTTTTCTAATAAAAACGTTGATTCATCTATTAGAAAAAATACTGTGCTAACAATACTTGAGTTCTAATTGCAATTTTTGTAAAATTATTCTTTAAAGTAAAAAGGAGCTTGTTGTGCAGACCCCCCATGGAAACAATTTTGTGTCCTGCAAACAACTCAAGAGCAGAAGGATTGGAGTGTGCCAAGACTTGCCAGAACTATGACTTGGAGTGCTTCAGCCATGGCTGCATATCTGGATGTGCCTGTCCAAAAGGGATGGTAAGCAGGCTTAACTGCACGGAGAAACAGGTTCTCTTTGCTTTCTTGCCTTCCTTCTTTTCTACCAGCAGTCTTCTTGCATGTTGGAAACTGGTGGTTGTGAGGTATTGACTGTCAAGTTGTGGCTGGTTTAAAGAATGTGTGTTAGTATGTCTGCATAGAAGATGAACTTTAGTTTGTAATAAGAATAATTAATAATCAAAATGCCAAAACTAACTTTTAAGACCAGTTTGTCTTCCTCCAACTCTGGTACTAGACACCTCCTCAGTCTTTCTGAGCTTCCCTAGTGAGAGATAGAAGTACACAGACACCCATATTCCAAATACTGCCCCCACATCCAGGTTGACCAGAGGGATGGAGCACCTCTCCTATGAGGAAAGGCTGAGAGAATTGGGGTTGTTCAGCCTGGAGAAGAGAAGCTTTGGGGTGACCGAACTGTGGTCTCCCAGTACCTGAAGAGAGCCCGCAAGGAAGATGGAGAGAGACTATTTCCAAGGGCCTGGAGTGACAGGACAAGGGGGAATGGCTTCAAACTGAAAGAGAGTATTTTAGATTGGTTATTAGGAAAAAAAGTCTTTACTATGAGGGTGCTGAGGCACTGAAACAGGTTGCCCAGAGGTTGTAAAAGTGTCCAAGGCCAGGCTGGATGGTGCTCTGGGCAGCGTGGTCTAGTGGAAGGTGTCCCTGCCCTTGTCAAGTCTCCATCTCTGCTGCTTCCTTCCTGTGTGTTGTACCAAACTGAGACCTCCCTGTGTGAAGGAATGTGGGACACAGAACTCGCTAAGACGATGCCACAGGGCGTGCTGGAGTTGCAGGTGGTGTGCTGAGCTTGCTTTTTTCACTGCTGAGATGCTTTCTGAAGTTCAGGTTTGTGTCCCACTGCAACCCTCAAATTTAATCAACAGTTTAGTAATTTTTTTAAATAGAGCAAATAGGTTTTTGCTCAGTCAGTGACTGTGAACTCGGTGTCAATTTAGAGCCCTGATAAAAAGTAGACAGAAGAGACAGCAGTTCTCTGTCTCTTGGTGAGAGCAGTTCTCTTGATGCTGTTCTCTGAGCAGTAGAAACAAGCATCAGTGTTCAGGGCTATGCATCACACCTGGGCAGGTGAAAAGTCACGCACAGGATCTCACTGGGGACTGGGGTTTTAGCCCAGGATAGAGGTGGAGCACATGGTACACTCTTTATGAAGCTCAGTAAATGGCAATTTTGAGTTCCATGTCCAGGAGAAGTGGTGGAATCTAAGAAATTTTTGATGTTAAATGCGTGAAATGCAGAGATGAACATACCTAGGCCTATGTTGGAAAAAGAACTGAGGTTGTGTCTTTATTTTGTTTTAGATGGTTTTTGATAGCTGTGGTGCTTGGAGACATTACTGGTACGGTTTTCAGACTCAGAGAAGCACATAATAAAGCATGATGTTCTCAAATGTTGCATCCCAGGAAGTCTAGACATGAAAAAGATTATTTTTAGGTTTTTTTTTGTCCTTTACACCTGCTCAAGGTTCAGGCTGATGAATATGAACTGGACATTGAGTGTTAGCAAAAGAAGTGTGGCTTATTACTTCTAGGGTTGAGATTTATGTGTAGGCTTCAGCTTTAATGAATTTACTTCACTACTTTAAATTCCATTTTAAAAAGCCATTAACTTCACTTGGAACCATGTCTTTTTATAAAGTATATTGGTTTTTTTGTCTTCTGTATCAATACAGAAGTTTTTCTGCCCCCAGATTCCTTCCACTATCTTTCTAGAAAGAGCTAAGCCCTTTCCAAGCCCTTCCCTGAATTCTCATAATGTAGTTTTTCCTAGCAATAATATTAACGTATTTCTTCAAGATTGCTACCATATTTTGCTGATATACACATTCTGTCAATAGATGCAACTCCAGAATAAAATGCCAGCTGTAGGCAAAAGCCCAGGCTTGTGAAATATCTTGGAGGTACAAAGTGGAAAATACAGAACAGAATTTGAAAGCATCCATAAATTTTCACCACAATTTTAAAAAGAAGTGTTGCTTCTTTTCACATTTCAGTTTTCAAATATATGTCCTTCTAGAGAAGAATAGTTCTAAATAGTCATGGGAGAATTAAACTTAGAAAAGCTTGTGGATTTGTAAAGTTCCAAGATTGCCAGGGTGAACAGGTCTGTCTCTGTATGTGACAGTCAGTCCTCTTGGATTTCGTGAAGGTGCTTGAGATTTTGTTTCAGTTTCAGCATATGGTAATATCTTTAGACACAATTGTTGAAAACAAATTATAATAACTACTCATCAGGAAAAAGAAAACAAAACTCCCCCAGATCAGCTTCCTGGTATTTAACCTTCATATTTAGCATAGAATTGTCTTTTCCTTTTCAGTAAGTTGGAGCACACAATTGCTTCATGAAATTCTTACCACGGGAGCAGTCTTTGGCCTTTTGGAATTGGAAACTCCATTTGACTTTGCAGTGGTGTGGAACAAACCCCTGAATTCAAGATGGTTTTGTCAGGTTTTGGATAGAAGAAGTGGGCTCAGGGTTTGTGGCTTTTTTTTTTTTTTTTTTCCTTAAAGAACTAGTAAAAGAAGTTCTTTGTCCACTAGATGACAGTGTGGTTCAATCTTCTAATAAACTCAGACCTGTAATTACTTTTTCTCCTTGCCTTCCCTTCTGGCAGGGAATAAACTTTAGGAGATACACCAAAGTCATGATGGGAAAGGCTGGTGTACACACAGTCTTGTTGTAACCACAGCCATGCAAAGATGGGATCAACCCCAGTGCCTTTGTCACGTGGCTCCCCTTTTCCATGTGTTACTCCTGGCTCCACAGGACCTGCCAGCTGGTTGTCAAACAGCAGTTTCCTCCTCACCAGTAGGATGAGGTTTGGGGAATAATTTTTTCTTATTTCTGTGTTCTTCAAAGAGCCTTTGTGCTCCCAGAATTACCTACCAATGAGAGAAGGATTTGGGGTGGTGACCAGCTGCTCCTTTCCATCCGACCTTTTTCTAAATTAGACTGGGCACACTGAGACAAAAAAGTGCAAAGTCACAAAGTCTGCGTTTTCCAGACTGATGACAACAGAAGTGAGCAATAAGGGGAGTGGAAAAAGGAATTACTCTTTTTTTTTTTTTTTTTACTGGTTTGTCTCCCTTGTTGGTGTTCTGTAACACTGATTAATTTACAAGCACTCACCAGGAAGGTCTGTGGGAATTATTGATTGCTGAGTATTTATTCCCATAAATATTTGCACATTCTGGAAGAAATCGTGCCTTTTTACTGAAGACTTTTTTTTGTATTACTGTAGCATGTGAAAGGTATCAATGATCATGGATAACTTGTTAGCAAATTCATCTTCTTGCTTGCCTAAAATGGTTCATAAGTAGTGGATTCACCTTAGCTGGGAGTGTCCAAGGCCAGGTTGGATGGGGCTCTGAGCAACCTGGGATAGTGGAAGGTGTCCCTGCCCATGGCAGGGGGTTGAAATGAGATGATCCCTTCCAACCCAAATCATTCCATGATTCTCTGCTATCATCAGGAAACGCAGTCAGATACATAGTTTATATTAACAGCTCTCCAGTACAGTTTGCAAGTGTATGTAGCAGTTAATACGTGATTAAGTTATCCCTGCAAGTGTGAAGAGATATTTACAGGTCAGTTAGCTGAGTTATCAGTCTTAAACAGAGGACTCCGTAGTCTAAAATCTGTGTGGACAAATACCCTGCCAATTTTCAATTACATATCTGAAAAATAATGAAAAAGAAATAAATCAAGGATTGTTCATGAGCACGATGCTCCAGATGGCTTGGTTTGAACTTGAAAATTTGCTGGGGTGAGAAATTGCCAATCAATTGATTATTTCACCAGAAAATGCAGACAAAACCTAATTTCTTTCAGCTGAAAAATAAGTTTTCCAGTTCCTCTTGACTTAGTATTTTACGTTGTTTTGATTTCTAGCAAATAAAAATGTTGAATATGTCACAAAAAGTAATTTTTCTTTTTGTGTCTTTGATCATCTGGAGGGTGGGAAATTCTCCATACTTGTCACCCTTTTGCAGAGCAGAAAAGATAAATCATAACATATGTGCAGAAGTGTGGGGAAAAATATGCTTTCTCAGATTAGTTTACTGCACTCCAGGTTTTTCCCATTGGAAAATATTAATAAATATACAACTGGAGTGTTAACCACCTTTCTGGGGAAAAAGAGGAGCAGAACAATCAGAAAGCACAAAATCCAGACACTCCAAACCCAGAAAACTAGTTTCTTTCAACTCTCAATCCAACAACTGAAGAAAAACTAAGGTTTAAAAGTGAAATGAAGCATTTTGTTACATTCTGACTGCTGAAATAAAACTCTTTCTAAAACTTTATGTCAGTGGAAAAACGAAAAAAATATAAACCCTAAACATATTAATCAGGAAAGCTTGGAAGGTTGTTTTTTTTTCTCTTCCAAACTGTTTTCAACTGAAATTTACCTGAGTTATTTTGATTTTTCCAGCTAGCTAGCTCTGTTGTGTGTTTTTCAGTGGAGGCTTATCCTATATTATGTCTTCATGAGGAGGTGGGTACATAAAACAAACATAAGAAGTGTATAGCTAATGTAAGAAGGAAAAGTCAACTGTTAACCACCACATTTTGGTGGTCTCTCCTAACATATTTTTGACTTGTCTTTGTCTGCACAGAAATGGTCACAGGCTGTTTTAGTTAACACGATAAATTTATGGAAGAAATTCTTTACTGTGGGTGGGGAGGCCCTGGCACAGGTTGCCCAGAGAAGCTGTGGATGCCCCATCCCTGGAAGTGTCCAAGGCCAGGTTGGATGTGGCTCATGGCAGGGGGTTGGAATAAGATGATCTTTAAGGTCCCTTCCAACCCACACCAGTTTATTATCCTAAAGTCTATTAACTATTGGCTTCTGATCTGACCCACTTCCTTTACTTAATCCCGTACTCCTTTATACCTTTGGCTGACTTTCTGCTGAAGCCCCACAGGTGTGTCAGGAGGAGCAGAGTGAATATCTGAGCTTCCCTTGACACAGAGATCAAAGTTTAGGCTTATTGAGATGGAGTTTAGAACCAGAGAATCTCCTCAGTGTGAAGGGACCCACGTGGATCATCGAATCTGGCTCCTGACCCTGCACAGGACAACAATCCCACCATGCACCTGAGAGTGTTGTCCAAACACTCCTTGAGCTCTTGTCACCCTTGGGACTGTGCCCACTGCCCTGGGGAGCCTGTTCAGTGCCCAACCACCCTTTGAGGGAAGAACCTTTTCTTGATATCCAACCTAAAACTCTCCTGACACAGCTCCAGCTGTTCCCTGGGGTCCTGTCCCTGGTCACAAAGAGAGCAGTTTCTGCCCCTCTGCTTCCCCTCGTGAGGAAGCTGCAGATGCTGAGGTGTGTCCTCAGTCTCCTCCAGCTGAAGAGACCGAGTGCCCTCAGCCACTTGTGGAAAGGCTTCCCCTCCAGATCCTTCACCATCTTTGTCTCCCTCCTTTGGACACTCCAACAGCTTTAGATCCTTCTTATATTGTGGTGCCCCAAACTGTCCCCATAGCTGAGGTGAGGCCACATGAGTGCAGAGCAGTGTGGGATAATCACCTCCTATAAGTTTATGTGAGAAGAATCTTAAGGCTTCTGGAATCTGTAATATTGTCCTTCCCTTTGCAAGACTTTCTGTTGTTTACCAATTAGTAAGACAGAGCAAGGAAATGATGGACAATTGTCTTCTCCCTGAATAGTGGGGGAATTGTTAGCTAGTCAACCACTTATAGTCCCATGGATGCAGAGCATCTTCATGAGGGTGTTTATTCGTGCAAACAGCAGCTGTTCTCATTACAGACCTGTCTTTTCTTGGGGTTGCCTCCTATCATCTCAAGCACTCAGAACTGCTAAATCTCCTGTTTTAACTGCTATCTGCTGTTGTATTGAGGGACTTCCCTAGAAAATCCCGCTGTTTGTGAATAGTGCTACTGGCCTTGTAGTACCAGATGGTGCTTGTAATGCTGCATGGCATTGGGCTGCCAGATGTACACCAGCTTTTGAATGTTGTGTCAGTATGACCAGTAGATTGTGTGTGTTACTGTTAAGAAAATCATAATTCATTGAGTTTTGCAGCAAAACACTTTTAGTCATCTGGTCAAAGTCCACTTTGGGTTTTTTATGTCCTTCTTTCTAAATTCAACCCACTGTCTGCAGCGTTCAGACAAGGTGCTCTCCCCTCTTTGTCACTGGATCAACAGTTGCTGAACTGCTTGTGATAGAAATACCGATACCAGTCTATGAAGATGTTGAGGTGCAAGTAGAATAGGTCCTAATCCTTCTTTTACTAACCAGATGTCTAATCCCAAGTTTTGTATCCCGAGGCAAGTCCCCGAGTTTATTGTGAACTGTGTTGCTGAACACTCTGCAAAAACTGAAATGTAGCCAGGAGTGTGAAGTCATATAGTGCCTTTTTTTTTTTTTTTTTTTTTTAAGTGCCACCAGGAAGGAAGGAAAGAAGGATTTAAACTGCCTTGGAAACGTGTGGTCTTCTCTGGACTGTTTTCTCACTGTTCTCTGTAATGATTAAGTCTGAGGCAACCGCTGCTCTATCATCTAGAAAAGCATTTCTTTGTTTCCATCTTGCTTCTATTGGAGGGTTTTTATTTGGCATAATACAGCTCTCCATAAGCCACGGAGCATGTGAAACTGCATGAGAATGAAGGGACTCTGGGCTGTGAAATCTTTTTTATTAGTTGTTCCATGTGGCAGTTCTAGGTCCCCATAGGAAAAGGCAGATTTGTTCTTCTTTATTAACCTGGCGTTCAGACTACATTGATCTTATTGGCCTGTATTTAATGGTAAAAAAAGAAACTATTTTAATGATTTTCCTGAACGAGCTTAAAGTGGGAAGGTGATATTTTGTGACTTTTGAATGAGAGAAAGGGGAAGGGCTCTCCATTTAGGTATTCCATGAAGCAAGAGCCAAACCGATCCCTGACTTTGCAGAACCACGACCAAGTGAAAATTCAGCATAGCCAGTTTTGGTTGTGTTTGATTCTCTAAAACTGGGTGTCTTCAAAATGGAAAGTAATCATAGAAAAAAACAAAACAAAACAGAAAAGGAATGGAAAAAACCCAAATAGTCTAAAGGCATTTCCTTTTTTTTTTTTTTGAATTTTTTTTTTTTTTAAATTTAAACAGGAAAAATGATTTGTTTTTATACAACGAGAAGCTAAGATCAGAAGGGTAAAACTGAAAAAGAAAAAAATGTCGATAGTACATAATGACCTATTTCCCAGCAACTGAGCTTGTGAAAGTGGAATAAAATCTCAAGTGGATTGATATTTATCTTGCCTTCTGGGAAATAAAATAATGATTTGAAAGAAAATGAACGATTACTGCAATTTTCAGAGGGGAGCTGACAGAGGAGAGTGGGCTTTGTTAAGGGTCTGTTGTCTTTGTACAGGATCTGCATTTGCATGTGGGTTCTTCTGGCACTGTGGCTCCTGGTCTCCTCCTCAGTGATCCTATTTCTGTTTTTAGTCCAGCTGAGCCCTGTGTCTGGCTGCATTTCTGGTAGGCCTTCCTTGAGTTTGCTGTGTGTGAGAAGCATGTGCTATTCACCTGCTCTCTGTATTTGGGTTTGCCTGTTTTATCCCCACTGCGTCTTGCTTGGGGTCAGATTGGACTTTCTAATTGTGACATTCTTGTACAATCTAATCCAGTCCTCCAGCAGCTCAAGCTGGTGGGAGCAAGATGTAATATACGCACCCATAGTTCTATTTATGCTTATGGGGGGGAAAAATATTAGTAGTACTGCACCTTTCTTACCTTGGATGGTTTTGAACCACTTTGTCTATCTGTTCCTTTACTCTTTATCCACGTGTTCTTTGTTTGCTCCTCACTCCTTGCTGCCCTTCGCAGGGACAGGTACCAACAGACCCACGTGGTGACAAACTCTGTGTTTTGGTAGGTGCGACATGAAAACAGGTGTGTTGCTCCTGAGAGATGCCCATGTTTCCACAATGGAAGAGAATATGCCAAGGGAGAGACAGTGACTAAGGACTGCAACACCTGGTGAGCCACTGGAACATCACTTTCCTGTTCTTCTCTTGGGCACCTGGCACGTTTCTAATGACACCAAATATTGTTGGCTTAACGGGTCTGTTTTATAGGAATTCAGGTTTTGCAGCACATATTGCACAGACCATCACGTTCCCTTTGCATATTGCATGAAGACCCAGCAAAACTCCTGGAAATATCTGGCAGCCTGTGCCCGGTACCTTACAAATGGGTTGTGTGTCTGTGCAAATCCTCTGTAGGCTAGTGGATTTGCTCCTTGATTTTGCAGCACAAGGTAACAATATAGGAGCTCCTCTGGCGTGGGAGGAACGGAGGCTGTGCTTTGTCACTAAGCTTTGCAGTCATGCTTCCCTTTTTTTTGCTGCCTGAGACCCTTCAAATCAGTCCTTTTCAGCCAGAGGATGCATCAGCAGAAGGGGTGTGATGTGCCAGCTATAATATGATAGATGCCCTTCAGGAAAATATTAAAGAATTAGGCAGAGATAGAGTTGACCTCTTATATCTCTAAAGAGGCTCAGTCCATTGATATATTAAGGGAAAAAAAGAGCGAAAACTCTGATAGCTTAGAGAAAAAAGTGCTCCATGTCTTTCATGCTTATGCTGTGTGGTCCATGGAAAAGAGTTTATAGGTTCAAAAGAAAGTGCTGGGCTGTTCAGTTTGCATGAAGGGAAGTCCTCAGCACAGCCTTTGGTGAGGTAGAACGCATTTGCCACTCCTGGCTTCTGCCTGCACAGCACACTGTCTGCACTGGAAGTGATTTGCTTTCTGTGTGTGTGTGTGTGGAGGGAATGTTGGCTCTTCCCTGCAGAGCTCCAAGAGTCCAAGGCGTAGGACACTGAGCCACCAGCAGTGTGAAATCTGTTTTCCTTGAATTTACATTTCAGAATCTGTCATAACTTCTATCCAAAATATCCCTGCCCAGCTCTGTGGCACCGCAGGAACGATGTCTGTTATTTCTCTGTGTGACTGAGTGGAGTTGAATCAGAGAACCACTGTTGAAGAGTCATTTGGCTTGGTTTTTGTGTGGTACATTGACCTCTGAGTAACAGTGATTTCAAGTCTTTTATTCTTAAACTAGTGGGACTGCTCGTAACTAGTGTAAGTTAGACTTGGATTAAGGCTTTATGTAGCAATTTTGACCTTTCAGTGTTTTGTTTCATTTCTTTCCTTTGTAGCTACATGTAACATTGTGAATCATCCACTGTAATTAAACCTGGGGAAAAGGAGATTTGAAATGGAGAAAGGTGGAGGAGAAGCTGATATATTGTATAGCTACAAGTACTATAACCTGCTTACATTTCATATAGGTGAAAGTGACTCAGATGAAAAACAGACACAATGAAAACTTTATTGAAACAAGAAGAGTAAAACTCCTGGGTGGTGTGAAATTTGCAAGATTCTTCATCATAACCATGCACAGTCTTTCTATTTTCAGTCATTCTTATTATCTTTGATCTTAAAACAGTCGTAACCATGTTGCTTCATTCATGACTGCCTGTTCTGACATTTCCTCAAATACACAGAATTTCCTTCAATGTCAGGGTTGAGAAAATGTTAGAAATCAGACTTTTTCTCATTGATAAAAAGTTCTTCCTCACATTTTAGGTATTTTTCTTGCATGTGAAAGTAAAATTGGAAAATAGGTTCCCTCAAAAATGTCACTAGGGCTTTTTTGAACTATGTGTCTTTGAAAAGTTTCATGATAGTTCTCAGCAAATATCAAGTCAAATGTCATTTAGAAAGTGATATAGGAAATTACTATTGCTTTGAGAATTAATAAGAATTGAGAGTCTGCGTTTTGGAGGTCAGATCTTCCTTTCCTTTTGTTTTTGCTTTTTGTACTGCTGTTGCAGGAGTTCCCATTCTCGCTTGTTCTTAGCCAGATGTGAACACCTGCAAACGCAATATATGAGCCAGAGGTGTCAGATTTGGCGTTTACATCCAGCTTGACATATGGGAGGCCCTAATTCATGAGCAACGGAATGTCTCCAAGTCTAAGCCAGTGGCATAACTCTTGTTATGCAATGTATTGGGAATTCGTTGCAGAGCTCAATGAAAGTTTTGGAGTAACACTTGGGAAGCAGCACACAGCAGAAATCTGCTAATCTGAATTTTGCTCCGCCACGTACCTTATAATCTGCCCGTGCACGTATATACAAAACCCTGGTCTTGCTCTACCTATCAGCAGAAAATTAATGTCAGAGGGTGTAATAGGTTTCATATTACTGAAGTTTCATTCTTTGAAGAAAACGTATTGCAGAATATTTATGATAATGTGAAATGTTACCGAGCTTAAACGACGCTTATGTTTGGGTTAAGGCATTACTGGAGAACTCAGTTCGGTGCCTGGTTTTTCTTTGGGTAGCAGTTTGATCTTGGGAAAGTATTTCAGGTTCTTTATCCCTGAGTTTGTGTCTGTAAAGCACAGATAGAATTCCCCCCTCCCTGCCCTTACAAAGCTTGATTAGAAAATTCCTGGGGCAGTGATGGTGTCCACCTGCATTCATAGAGTGTTTAGTAGATGAATGTTTTGCCACCCTCAAGCAAGATATTGCTTATTATGTTATTAAAGCCTTATTATTTGATATGGTGTCAGCTGCTGTTCTAACTCCCCAGTGACCTTGGTTTTTATTTTGTGTGCTCAGTCTCTTGCTAGTTAGCAAATCAATTTATTTCACTGATCAAAAGCCTTTGGGTGTTGAGGGAAAGATCCCCTTTCATACCTGCAGCTTCTGTAGCAAGGCTTGTGGCCCTCCAGGATACCTCTGGGAAAGGGCAAAAAGACAGGATGGGTGCCTGTTTTTTTATAAGGGTACTTGGAGCAAAGCAGCATATCCAAAATAAAATGTTAATGATATTACAAAATATTGCTCCAGAGGAGGCCCATCCAGGCCACTTTTTGGAATAGGGAGATTCAAAAAGCTTGTACTCCGTACGTGCAGTTTTGGAGAAACAGAGAAACACATCCCTTGTTTAGTTAACATTAATGCATTATTTAGATTTATGCACCCGATGCTGACATATGCTAATTTATATTGACGAGAGAGCATCTCATCTGGTGTGTGGTAGTGAGCTCCTGGAGGCAGAGTCCGTGGCACTTTCACTTTGCCTAGAGCACCTTGCCCTTTCTTGTTTGTTGTACACATTGCAATAATGATAATTGTCACTGACTTGTTCTCTCTGTCACAGTGTGTGCCAGGGTCGGAAGTGGGAGTGCACCAAAAATCTCTGTGATGGCACCTGCACTGTTATTGGCACAGCTCATTACTTGACATTTGATGGACTGAAATACAAGTTCCCAGGAAACTGTCTATACGTATTAGTTCAGGTAAGAACATGTCAAATGCTAAAGCTGCCTGATAACATACAAGGTGTTCTACATCAGGTGAGAAGGCAATGCTGGGATAAATCACAGTAAAATATTTTTAATTACTGAGCCAGATGGATGGTAGAGGAGAGTAGAGCTTTCAGACTTCAAAGATGTCTTGAGAATTTTGAAGATTGCATTTTGTTGTATAGAAATCTAGGTTGTCACGTGTCTGTCTAGCTGGCAGTCACGAACCTTGTGATAGAAGAGCTGTCTGAACCTCATCTCTAAAATGGAATTGTGGATATCCATAAAAAAAAATCAATTTTTCCTCATTCTCCCCTAGACTCTTTTTCCTGTAGTGGTGGCTTACTGTCTGTCTGGGACAAGGAATGCTCAGTAAACCTTCCCTAAATTCCCCCAGAACAGAGACTGCTTGTTCCCTCCCACACAGTCACTGTCCTCTTCCATGCACCAACCTTTTTGGAGTATATTGAAAATATCCATTTCCCTCACAGCAAAGAGGAGAGATGGACCTCACAAATAAAAGAAAGTCAAGACATTACACTACATCATTGCTTCCCATGAAATAGGTTGGCATTACTGTAATTATTTTTCATGTACAGGTAGGAAAACGTGGGTATCAAACTTTTTGCTCAAGACTTCTTCCTAAGTCTTTTTTTCTGACCTAATATTCTAGATTTGTATTTTAATTTTAGCACTGAAGCTGGAGAGTCTTGTA
Organism: Oxyruncus cristatus; assembly: GCA_013399855.1. Taxonomy (NCBI): domain Eukaryota; kingdom Metazoa; phylum Chordata; class Aves; order Passeriformes; family Cotingidae; genus Oxyruncus; species Oxyruncus cristatus. The sequence goes on along the minus strand of VXAY01005793.1, from coordinate 389,937 downwards.
AATCAAATAGTATCTGTGTATTCAGGGATGGACCACATGAATATCAAGGCTAAGCACAAAATAAATGAATATGGGAATGTTTGACATGCCAACATATATCCTACTGGCCAAGATTACACAGGGTGTTATGAGGCTTCTATTTGTTCTAGGTGTTTTTCTCTGTCTGTGTTTTTCAAATGTTCCATGTTACTGACTCGCTGATTTATTTTTTATCTGAAAATAGGATTTCTGCAGGGATGACTCTGGGACATTCAGGATACTAATTGCAAATGAAGGTTGTGGCTTCACTGGAGAAAAGTGCAGCAAAAGAGTTATCATTCTGTATGGAGGAGGGGAAATAGAGTTGTTTAATGGAAATGTATGTATGCTTCTTTTCTCTTGCTTTCCTTTTCTTATGGTACAAGAAGTCCAGACAAGTAAGAAGAGGCATGAATGACCTCATGTTCAGGGATTGTTGATCATAAAATGAAAAGATTAGGTTATAATGACCCATTTTGCTCCCAGAGGTATAATGCTATTTTGGTATTTTTCCTTGATACCAACAAATTTATCTCATATAATCACAGAATGGTTTGGGTTGGAAGGGACCTTTAAGACCACTAGTTCCAACCCCTCTGTTGTGGGCAGGGACACCTTCCACTAAACCAGGTTTTGAACACTTCCAAAGATGGGGTAGGCACAACCTCTCTGGACAACCCAGTGACTGACCCATGACTAGTAAAACATCAGACCTAGTTTAGCAATCTGAAGGACTGAGCACACAGGAAAAAAAAAAGAAGTCATGGCTCAAACAAGTTGATAATGCAGAACGGTGAATTGCCAGATGGAATATCCAGTTGACTGGATTCTTCTTTTTCCTCCCCTTACCTACCCACAAACACTGAAAAACTGACCAAGAATCACTTGTATCTACCATGTCCCTCCACAGCAGGAAACAAGCTTTCCAGAGGGCAGAGTTCACTCAGCTCTTTGCCTTGAGCGCTGTAACAATTAAGGCTGTCTGTGTTCAAACACTGCAGAGCTGTAGTGGATTATAGTGTTTCAATTGCTTCATTTTCAGAAGTCCTGTGCTCTGACCTGGCATCTGGACCAGAGAATTTGCAAGAATGTTCCCAGTGAAATGTGAAACCACTCTACATTTGCCTTATTTTGAGTTAGCAGACAAAGCTGTACCAGGTTTTGAATTGCCTGCCAATTGCTACCAATCCCTGGCAGGAAGACAGAAAACATGGCCATTATTGATAGTGTCTGTGTGGGGCATCTTGGCAGCATATGATCCATGCAGGCTTTGGGATGCTGGAGGCTTGAACATAGGACATATTGATTGCCCAATTCTTTATTTTTACTGCTAAAGAATTGCCTGCCTGGTTGAGGGCAAGTAGCAGTACAGGGATCATTCCATCAAGCCAGGCTTTGCCTGAAAGCTTCTTTAGGTGGCAGATCTTCAGAAAAGCTGTGCTTCCTTTGGGACACCTAAGAAAGGGCCAGAAAAGGCGATTCAGCATCCAGTGACTCCAAGAACAGAGGGTGCTTGGTTCCTGAGAGAGCCTGTCCTTACAGGAGCTGGATCTGTATTACTACACTGTCCACACAACCCTGACTGAATTTTTGGTTCTCTTTCTTAAAGAGTTTAATTTGCAGTATAACAATATCTAGAGCAAGTTTGCCTAGAAATAACAGCAGAAAAAAAAAAAAAGATATTAAGGGAAAACAACTCTTAGGCAAATTCTCACCCAGTGATGACTTCCTGCACTCTTTTTCCACAAGAATCCTTAAAAGCAAGCCCAAGTATCGACTATTTTTTGTCCATTAAAACGTTTCCAATTAGCATTGTTTTAAGATGATCTCTTTTGAGAGAAGATTCTAATTTTAGGTAAGCGGAGACTTAATTAAGGTATATATGTTACAGTTCTGGCTGACCTTTACCAAAAAAAAAAGGTGAAATAATTTTTGCTTTTCTGAAACAAATAAATCTGCCATTTTGCAAGGTCAAAAGTTGGACTTCATGGTTGGGCAAAAAGCCTCCATAAACATAGAAATTTTCTGATTTAGGTCAACCTCCCAGCTCAACTCTGTCCTCTGTTTGTTTGCCTGAGTTTGGAAAGACAAAAACTGCTCTAGAAGCAACCAAGTGGCTAGACTATGTAGTCATACATGGGACATAGGAGAAGGTAAAAAAGCTTCCAGTACCTAAATATTTTTAAGATGTTCTCCTCTAAAAACATTGAAGGCCCTCCTTAGGAGATCCATGGAAGATGTGAACTGTCTTCTTTGGGGGTAGAAGTTTCTGGTGATAACCCAGAGGTGAAGAGAACTGAATTTCATTGCTGAGCTTTTACCGAATTGAGCAAGAAAGAGTAGTGGAATAAGGAAATATTTCTCCCTCAAACTAGGGAGTGGATGAATGGTTTGTGGGCTCCTCTTTCTCCCTTGCTTTAATCACTGTTTGTATTGATTGAAACTTTTCATCTGCCTCTTTCACAATTAAGCAGTTAATGCATTAATGGTGCTTAAAGTAACAGCCGTGCCAGACTTTTCTTTCCAAATGTGGTTCATAATTCTATTAGAGTTCCCATTGAAAGGGGATTATGGTGTGAAAGAAAATGTTTTAAATTAATCTCTTAAATTCTTAGTAGCTGGAGGCAGTGAAGTTGCAGCCAGATGGAAGAGAAATAGGCACATAGGGGAAGGGAAAGTGACAGAAAAATGAAGATACGCTGAAAGGAATCTCTCTGGATTTTTCCTGTTGGTGCAGATTTGGGAAGAAAGTTCTTCCTGACTTCAGGATCAGTCTCTGGTCCTTCAGAAGCCACTAATGCATGTGGTTTTTCTAGTTCCTTTTACACCTAGCCAGCCCCTTGGTTGTTACCGGCCCTCAGGAGCGCAGAATTAGTTACTAAAAAGATGAAACTAAAAAAAAAAAAAAAGGGGGGGCAAACCAAAACCAAAACCCACACATAATTATTCAGTGAACCACTGACCAAATACTAAACTGATCATTAATTAGGAACACCCTGTCTTCTTTATCAGCCCTCCTGTCACTGCGTTGTGTGTCAGTATTTGTGGTGAGTGTATGTTATATCCTGGGAGCACAAAGGACCACATCCAAAAATTATAGAAATGGGATGAGATTGAACTACTGCACTTGTATCCCAATTTTCTGTTTTGCTCTGGAGCATCTCGATAGTCTATGGGAACTCTCTAGAGAACAGCATGTTTGAAAGTACGTGTTAACCTCTGAGCACATGTTCCACTGGGACTTGAAATAGCAAGTAGAGACTCTGTTGATAACACAATGTGCTTCTCTCGTTTAGGTGAACATAAAGGTACCTCCTAATGATGAAAATAATTTAGAAGTCTTGAAGTCTGGCCGTTATTACATCATTTTACTGGGCAAAAGCATCAGTGTGACCTGGGATCTGGCCATGGGAGTCTCTGTTATCTTGAAAGGCAATTTCAAAGTAAGTGTTTTTTGCTTTGCTTCTTACTCTCACTAAAGAATGCCCTTACCCTCCCTCTGGGGAACAACATTTTTTTTTTTTTTTTATTGCAGACTTGCTGATAGATTTCCATGGAGAATTTTAGGCACTTGCTTGAAAATTAAGGCTTTTCTTTGGTAAGACCATTAGACTGGTCTTGCTTTCCTGGTGGTTCAACTGTAAGGTGTAAATCCTGGCTCGTTGGAGATGAGCTATGACAGAAAGGATGAATGCTGAGGTGCTTCGGCATAACTGTGCCTTGAGTGATTTCTTCTGTATTCAGGCAGAGCAGTGCAAGGAGCCAGATTCCTGAGGACTGTCATCTCTTGAAATAAAGTGGGATTGTAGGGCCCTACTCCAAGTACAGCCAGCAGGCACTGCTGATTGGAGCTGTCTTGCTTTCTGGAGACAGCGTGGTCCTACTTGCAGCTAAGCAGAATGGGAACAAGAGCTAAACTTCTCTGTGAAAGACCATGTCTATTTTAGTGGACTTGGCAAGGCCCTGGGTAATTCAGCTTTTAAGCCTCATGGCATTAAAACTCTAGGCTAAAAAGACTTCTTAACAAAACCCTAAGCCAGTCTACAGGTGTAAGATTTATGTGTTTTGTGTTTCTTTCCCTGCGAGGATCAAGTGTGTGGTCTGTGTGGAAATTTTGATGGAATCCAAAACAATGATTTGACCAGCAGCAGTGGACATCTTGAAGTAGATCCAGTTGACTCTGGGAATTCTTGGAAAGTTAATCCATCCTGTGCTGATGTTGAAAAGGTGAGTGTGAATGAACTGTGAAGAGCAATTAATGTGGGTTACAGTATCACTCAGGAGTGGGCAAAGAGGTTTGAAAGGATAAAAAAAGGTAGAAATTAACTCCTTTCCCCATGTTTTTGCCAAATAATTTTGTTTCCTGAAATCTGGTAAGTGATCAATTAACTTAGACAAAGCTGCTGTGCTGCCTGGCTTCAGATGAATGTCAAAACAACCAATCTGTATGGTTAGGGGCTGTTCACAGAGTTATCCAGCCCAGATGCTTGAAATCCAGGTATAACTGGAAATCTCATTTTACAGTTTAACCTAAAGAAAACCAGCTGTAATTTTCAGTCACGGGGAATTCAGATAAAAATTTCATATGTCCCTATCCAAATTTCTGTATCCCAAATCCTAGTCTGTCCATCGCAAACAACAGAATACACAGGTTAATTTCTTTCTATTTGCTTCTCATTCTTTTTCTAAAGAGCATTCACTTCTTGTTTTAAAATTGGAATGGCTTGAACAGAATGAGCAGGATATGGGGGGGGAGGACGGGACATGAGGCTTTATTTCCATCTGTGGTTGCATCTGAATTTTGAGGAGGGTACCTGCTATCTGCAAGTGTTACCTATGTCCCCGTGCTGGAGATTTCACAGGGTACTAATTAAATTACACATGAGAGTCTGTGTTCTCTTTTCGAAATACAGAGTTTTGAAAGAATGGAACTGGGTAGTAAATTTGTATTGAGCTGGCAAATAATAACCCATAGCATTTCCAAATCAAAAAGTGTGAGAAAACAGCTTGAAGACAACTTGTTTTGATGTTTGTAAAATAAAGTGTCTCATTCAGCTGATGCTTTTTAAGGCTGAAAACTTTTTCTTGAATATTTGTCTAAATGGTCAGAGGAGGGTGGGGGGAAGAAAAAAGCCTTTTTTAGATCTTTTAAGGAAATACTTAAATTATCGGAAATTTGAAATGAAACATATATTCTTAATCACATGAAATCTTTTGGGTTACTTTGCTAATTATGTGCAAGTGTGACATAAGCCACAGTGTTGCTGAATGTCACTTTGTTCATAGGAGTTGGTTGGAGTACAGAGGAATTCGCAATACAGAGGAGTAAGGCTGAGAAAGGAGCAGCTTCTCATTTCAGTGTAACAGGCACAGGACAGAACCTGTAGGGTGTCACAGTGATAAATGGCATGTCAATGCTAGTGCTCTGTGCTCTTAGATAAATGAAATGGAGGAGAGAGAGAGAGGCTACTGAACCATTCAGCAGTGGCCTTTGGATATTGTCTGCTGAAGTCTGGTCATATTTTTGAGCCTCGTTGACCTTCTGCAGAGATGTGGATGATCATTTTTCAGGATGGATGTTTGGTACAGAGGGTCTTACTGTCATCCAAATATTTAAGTTGAAACTGCAGTGTATGAGTAAGAGCTGGAGAAAATCTAGGAGGTGATCTGCACTGCTCTGCATTCTGCCATGGCAGGGTCTGTGCCTGTTGTGTAACGAGTTGAAACTTTACTCAAAGAAAAAGTTTTCTTTGTCATGAAAAATTGCTAGTGAGCCTTCTGCTTCAGTTTGAGGAGTACTAAGGTCTCATAGGCAAGGCTAATGCAATCTCTGCTTGTCTCTTACAATATTAAGCCTAACCTGGAAGAGGCCTTGATGTCTCCACTGTGTGGTGGAAACGTAGTGAAGCAGATGATGGTAGAAACATCATGCAGCATTTTGTCTGGAGATCTCTTCAAAGAATGCAAAAAATTTGTGAGTATTGAGTCATGTGTTTCACATTCTTCAGTTCTGTGTGGTCTGTGGTGACACTGGTTATAGCTGACGGGAAAGGTGTGGTTGTGCTGACAGCACATGGGACGTGGGGGAGGCTGACTCATGTTCTCATCTCTCACCCTGTCCTGCAGCTGATGCATTCTGGGAAAATGTAGGATACCACCTGGGAGTAAGCTATAGAGTAACTGAGGGAGATTTTGCGCTACAGCCCAGAGACTGGCACATGAAGTGAAGCATAAGGGTTGGGACTTGAGGGAAGGGGGGAACCAAGCTAATACAATACGCAAGGTGCTGCACAAGAGGGATGGGAACGAGGCCTAAAAACATTTAAAATTGTTTCATATGGGGAATAGTAAGAGACAACAAACTGCAGTTTATATAGCAGCTTTGAGGGTGTGGTCTTGCTGACATCAGGAGGAATATCAGCACTGATTGAAGTGGCACCTCAACTCTTGGCAAGTGGAGCAGCCAAACCATCTGAACATTAAATGTCTGCAGGAAGGAGGTGAAGGGAATCACTGAGTGTACTGTGCCCCGTGTTTCTCTTTCGTAGGTGAATCCTGAGCCCTACATAGACATTTGCCTGTATGACACTTGTGCTTGCGAATCTATTGGGGACTGTGCCTGTCTCTGTGACACCATCGCGGCCTACGCTCACGTCTGCGCTCAGAAAGGGGTCACTGTTCACTGGAGGTCACAGACCCTCTGCCGTAAGTACTGGGTACACGAGGAAGCACTGAGTGAAAAGGTTCAGGATTTTGGCTCAGATAAGCTACTCCCACTGATGTCCAGAGAATTTCACCTTAATGGGATTGAGCTCACGCTGGCATATTCCGCTCCCTTTTCTATTTCTGTTCAGTCGTACCTCAAAAACCCATTCCATCAATTAGGGCAGGTAATAGTCTGTGGTGCAAACAAATCTAGAGACAAATGTTTTCTGTACTATATATATATATATATATGTATCTCTGTGCATTAATTAAAGCTTGGGAGTTAATTATTTAATTAATTAATTAAACTTTGGGGTGTTTTTGCATTTGCTGTTATCAACCCCAAATACCTCTGGTCTAGAGCAACTATTTCATTATGTAAGAAAAAAATGCAAGTGTGAAGAAGTGGCCTGCCCTGCATGTAGTAAAAAAAAATTAAAATTAGTTAAAGGTGGAAATATTTTTTTTTCTAGCATATGTGGTCCACTTTATATGATACTCATAGCTCTGAGAGGGCATGGTGAATAGATAGTCTGGTTTGATATTTTTTGCCTTCTCTGCATAGCACAAAGCTGTGAGGACCTGAATAAAAATGAATTAGACTATCAGTGTGAATGGAGATATAACAGCTGTGGACCTGCTTGTCCTATAACGTGCCAACACCCACAGCCCTTGGAATGTCCTCTGCAGTGTGTGGAAGGATGCCATGTACACTGTCCTGCAGGTAAGTCAATCTTTTACCTTACTTAAACAGTTGCTTACCCTTTTCTTCAGCTTAACAGGCTTTCTGATGTGTTTTCACCCCAATTTCTTACTGCCTGAGTAGGGACATGGCTGAGCATCTTGGTTTGAGTTAGTGAAATGAGCACAGTGTGGGGGAGGGCATGAAGCGGTGCCTAGAAGAGGAGGATGAAACACTGCCAGCAAGAGCAAGAGAAGATGGGAACAGGTTGATAAGAAAGGAGGATAGGAGGATTAGGGCCTGTGTGGCAACAGAGATTGTTGGCTACGTGTTTGAATTAGGGTATGAATTCGTGCTGGAAACTGATAAAATGCTCTCCTTCAGAGCAGCTCTGACAGTGGGGGAAACCCATTACCTTGACCTGCTTAATACCACCAAGATGATCCTGAGAGTGCCCAGCAGGCACCCTCCTGTGAGCCTGAGCTTCCAGCTTGACTGTTCCCAACAACTATCTTGTAGAAAAGGGAAAGGAAAAAAAATACAGGAAATAAATGTGGGTCAGGGAGAGGAAATATGGAGAGAAAGGGGAAGAGTGAAAAGAAGAGCCAAAAGGATAGTGAAAACTCTGACAAATTGTTTCTAAAGAGAGAGTGAGAAGACACGAAGAAAAAAAGGTATTTTCAGACCCAAAATAACTATTCTGGGCTCTGGTGTCTCTGACCAGAATGAGGTAGGGGATAGGGGGAGAAATAAATACACACGTACAAAGGGAAATGCCATTTTCTCCTGACATCTCCCGTGTTTTGTTCCAAAGATATGTTCACCTTCCACGTGGTGCCGGCTGTTGCAGGTTATACACCGGTCTAAGTACTTCCAGTATCTAAATAAAAGCCATTATGAAGGAAGGAGATACTTCTGTGTTGAGCTGGCAGTGGCCATAAAACCAAACACAGTGTTCAGAAGGTTTGAGCCCACCTGAGAAGTGTTGTTATGTTTTCAGTGCAATGATTAGTTTTAAAATTCATGAAAATTGTCATCTTTTTACTGCTGTGCTATTTTGAAACAGGGAAAATACTTGATGAACTGTCCCTGGATTGTGTCAGTCCAGAAGACTGTCCCGTGTGTGCAGTTGGAGATGACAAGATCCCACATGGAAGGAGAGTAGTTTTGAACAGAGATGATCTACAGCGCTGTCAATCTTGGTATGATGGGTTTATGCAGGGAATGTTGAGTGGCATGAACTGACAGGGATGAAGTACATCCACATTAATAAGTTTATGGGTGTAACTTTAAATTTATCACTAAAAAAGAAGCTTGGAAACCATTTTTTTATGTCAATTCCCCTTCACATAGAACCCAAAGCTGAAGTTTTTCAGCGACGCTAGGGATTATTGGATGTCAGCTGAACTTAAATTCATAAATTCCTTTCAAAAAAGGCCTTTTCCCATGTGTAGGTGGCCCTACTGGCTTCAGATGTTCCACTTCTTTTTTGTGCAACGTGTGATTCAACATCAATAAAGTTGTCAGACTCCTTCCCTCTGCCAGCGCTGAAAAACATCCCGCGCATGGCTCAAGGTCCGAATGTGCACTCAGTGTAGAACTTGCTGGGATTATTAGCAGTTGGAATTGTGTACTGTTACTGGAAAACCGATTTCCATGGGATTTGAAGACAGTCTGATCCTGCGTGCATGCATTTCCAAATGTGATGGAATGCATGGCAGGGTGCACGGTGCTGTGCACCGAGCAGGATGAGGGCCCTCAGCGGCAGTGCAGCAGAGACTGTTTGCATTCTGTATAATGCCCCGTGGCATTATTATGCAGCATCTGAAAGTTTGGCATCCTCCAGGTGTCTGGACCCTTGATGGGTACTTTCACCAGTCACTTGTAACGCTGTGAACACAAGAGATATTTCCATCCTGTAAATTGATCAGATTTAATGGAAAGCGAGTTGTAAAACCGCAGCAGTTATTAGGCCAGACTAACACCTTAACTCCAAGTGCTCTGAACCTCACAGAAGCTCTAAATGGGTACCTTTTACTTCCACTTCCTGGTCTCTTGCCAGAACTCACATACGTCTGTGCTATAAACCCAGGGCTTGAGCTCTAAGGCTAATCAATTAAATATATATTTTTTTAACACTGTACACAAAGAGCCTTGAATTCCATCAAAAGGTCAAAAAAGAGTCTCCATAAATGAGTCTCTGTTCCCTAATTTTTGTAATCCTTAATAATAATTTATCTTAAATGTTGATACGCTGACCACTGCTCACAAAAGATTTCAGAACATTAGGAAAACTTACCTCACCAGGGAAACATCCTTTTGCATAACTGTCACCTAATTTAGATGCCTACACCATCTGTACAAACAATAGAAAATACTGCACAAAAATGAATTTCATAGCAAATATCCAAAGGAAATTGGAAACTAGAAGAGCCTTGTTCATATTAGGATTAAAATAATAAATCTTCTGCTGCTGTATATTAATGCCAGAAGTAGCTGTGCATTTTGCAATTAGGAAGATACTTAAATAAGGTTGAAGAGAACAGAACACTTAAACTAAGACAACTTAAATGAAGGTGCCATGTGTGAAGTGAAGCATTTTCCTGGAAAATGGTGCCTTCTTCCAGTATTGACTCATTTACTTTGTACACCCTGGGTTTTCTCTGGCAGAGAAAACAAGCATTTTTTGGTCCTTGCTCTTTCACAACCTTTTCTGTTTCTTGCACTGTCCAGTAAGACAAGGAGAAAATAGACTGACTCTGTTCCAACCTGTGTGTGAGTACAGTCATGTTCTTTGCTGTGATAAGTGAAGTTGGTCAGAGGGCTGGAACACCTCTCCTGTGAGGAAAGGCAGGGAGAGTTGGGATTGTTCAGCCTGGAGAAGAGAATTATCCAGGGAGACCTTAATGTGACCTTTTGGTACTTAAAGGGGGCCTATGAGAAAGATAGGGACAAACTTTTTAGCAGAGCCTGTTCTGACAGGGCAAGGAGTAATGGTTTTCAGCTGAGGGAGGGCCAGTTTAGATCGGATATAAGGAAGAAGTTTTACACTGGCACGGGTTGCCCAGAGAGGTGGTAGATACCCCATCCCTGGAAACATTTCCAGATCAGGCTGGATGGGGTTCTGAGGAGCATGATCTGTTGAAGATGTCCCTGCCCATTGCAGGAGGGTTGGACTGGATGGCTTCTAAAGGTCCTTTCCAGCCCAAATGATTCTATGATTCTGGGAGATAAAGAGAATCGTGCAAGCAGGAATTAGAAGGGCGGAAGTTCTAAAGGCTTGCTAAAGGTGGATGAATTATAAACAAGTTCCTGAAAGGTGGAGGGTGACAGAGGTGAAAAAGCTCACAGTGGTAGAGAAGGTTGAATAGTGGAAAAGGCACAGATGGGGGAAAAGGAAAATAGGAGCTGATATGGAAAGGGGAAAATGGAGGTGAGTAGAAGTATTGAGGGAAGACATAGGACTAAAGAGAGATAATAGATATAGTGGAAATAAAACATTTAATATGAGAAAAGGAAAGAAATCATGGTAAATAACAGCAAGAGAAGAGACATAAAAAAAAATGGAGGACAAACATATGCCAAATGCTGTATTCATCAAATGAAGTCAGGAAAAAAACCCAGGAATTCGGAGCGCTTTAGAGGAAGAAAAAAGACTTTATTTCACCACGGTTAAAATCTGAATAAACCAGGCCCCTGCACAAAATCTGCAGAGTCATATCAGAGCCAGAACATCTTTCCTACCCTAGGATTTTACTTTGTGTTAGCTGCTTCCAGTTTGCCTTATGGTTTGCTTCCTTGTCAAGCAAACCTAGACAGTTTTCAGACATGGATTTTACACTTTCTGATGTAAGGACAAATGTGCATAAACATGTAGGATTTATCTGTACAGTACCTTGAGGGGAGTTGTGGGGAAATGGGCTGGAGAGGGAAAAAAATCATTCACGTCGTACTTTATTTTTGTTGTGCTTTTGAGATATTTAATTGGTTTTGTATGAACATTGTTTTATTATACGTGGGTGATGTGTTATTATAAGCATTATTATTTACAGTTACTTCCAATTTTTGCAGTCTGTGTGAAGGGAAGAACTTAACCTGTGTAGCCTGTGAGTCCGTGGAGAGCACCCTAACACTGACAACACCTATGCCAGAGGAGGATATTGAGCGACCAGCCAGTGAATACTCGTGCAGCAAGATGATGGACTTGGCCTTCCTGATTGATGGCTCCGATAAACTGTCAGAGGAGGACTTTGAGCAGCTGAAGTCTTTCGTAATTGGTGTGATGAAGAAACTCCACATCTCCCAGAAGAAAATCCGAGTGTCAGTTCTGGTGTATAGGGGTGGTCCCACAATCTATCTTGGCCTTAAAGACATCAAAACAAATTCCCAGATGAGAAAAATTGTCCAAGGCATAAAATACACAGGTGATAAAGAAGCGTCTGCCTCTGAAGTCCTTAAATACAGCGTGTTTCACGTGTTTGGAAAAGCAGAAAGGACCAATGCTGCCAGAATTGCAGTGCTATTTATAGCAAGCAAGTCTTCAGGAAAAGTCCGCGGCATCCTCCAGCTAATGAAGAACAGAGATATCGCAGTAATACCTGTGGGGATCGGGCCCTACATCAACGTGGAGCAAGTCAAGTTCATTGAAAGGCAGTCACCACTGAACAGATCCTACCGAGTGAGCAATGTTCTAGAACTAATGGACAGGGAAGATGATCTCATCGATGGTCTGTGTGAACTTGGACCTGACGAAAGTTCTCTGCTACTGGCTACGTCTGCTCCAGTGTCGTCCAGTGTCCTACTGCCCCCTTCGGGATCCACAGCCCCACCACCCTCTTCAGCAACGCCCCCTCCCCAAAAGCTGGATATTGCTTTTGTTGTGGAAGGCTCTGACAATGTGGGGGAGGAAAATTTCAATAAAGTGAAGCAGTTCATTGAGAAGGCGGTGACAGGAATGAATGTGGGCTGGGACGATATTCATGTTACGATCATGCAGTATTCAGAGTCTGTCACTCTGGAGTATTCCTTTAGGGAAATGCAGTCAAAGGAAAGTATTATTGAGAAGGTGAGGGGCATACCCTACCAAGGAGGGAAGGCTACTAACACTGGGAATGCCCTCAGTTATATTTCCAAACACACATTTACAACAGTGAATGGGGGCAGGCAAGACGTTCCTCGCTTGGTATATATGGTGTCATCCAGTCCTTCCACTGATGTCATCACACGACCCCCCAGGAGCATAAATGTTATTCCCATTGGCATAACCCCCAGTGCAAATATCCAAGAGCTCAGAAGGATCAGCCAGCCTAATAACCCAATTATCTTGAATAGTTTTAACAGACTTATTGAAGAAGCACCTGAATTAGTGCTGCAGTCTTGCTGCTCTCACAGACGTTGGACTGAAATGATAGGTAAAATTGTGTGTATTTTCTGTGTAATTTCCTCCTTCCTCTGTCCTGTCTCTTCCATTTACTCCTCAAATTGACGAAGGGCCCCTGTGTCTGGTTTGGTATCTTGTTGTCCAAATGCCAAGGAAGGACTACCTGTCTTCATTGGAGGCTGAGGATGCTGCCCCAGTTCAGCAGAACTGAGCACAGACCTGCAGTGAGCCTTCTGTAGCCTCTGAAATTCCTGTGTTCTGTTGTCAGCAAAGTGCAGCAGTTTTCAGATAGGATGGAGGAGAAAACCACTTATTCTTCTCTGTCTAGTATAATACAAAAATTTACTTCCTATTTCTTGAAGTCTTCATTGGGTTTTTCTTTCTTATTGCTTTTTGGTTTGTTTGTTTGGGGGTGATGAGGTTATTTTTTGGATTTTGTTCATTTGTTTTTGTTTTGTTTGTTGTTGGTTTGTATTGGGGTTTTTTGTTGCTGTTCTTTGCTCTTGTTTTTTTGTTTTAGTCCCCCGAGATTAAAATAAAATTAGTAGAAAAGCAGAAATTGAAATACCCATGTATCCCACTGAATATGAATCTCAGGGCTTTCATTAAAGGGGCATCACTTACTGGTTAACTGGTCATTATCCTGCTTTGTTTTCCCAAAATACAAGTGTACCTGCCCTTTCTGCTTCTACCCATAGATTAGCAGATGCTACCTTTGCTTATCATGCATAAAATAACCTTTTTCTCTCTTCCTCCACCCCACCCTCAGAGTTGTGCAACAAACCTATGGATGTCATGTTTCTTCTGGATGGAAGTTCCAATATTGGAGCAGCAGAGTTCGAGGAAATGAAAAGCTTTGTGCGGGCATTTATTGAAAGTGTCGTGATCAGTACGTACCTGTCTTCTAACGAAAACACGTGAAGATGTTGGGTGTTCTTTTGCTGGTACAGGACAAAGGAGCTCCTCAGCAAAGGGTTTTTCAGTTTTTATTTTTAAGTGGCTCATTCCAGTTGAAGTTTGTCTTGGGGAAATCAGGCTGGTCAAGTTTTTTGTTCAGATGCAGTTCGGTTTCCTCCCAAATCAAGCTGTTGTGGTTCAGGTGGATACAGGTTTATCCCGTTCCGTGAGTCGTGTGATGAGGAGTGACCTGGACATACTGTGTGTGCCAAACAGGACAAGGGGGCCCTGCCACAGGATGGAGATTCACCTGAATGTTATTGTGACAGAAAAGCAAAAATACATGGTTTTGGTTCAGTTCTGAGTTGGGTTCAACATGCTTGAAAATAATAGCTCAAGTTCAGTTCTGGTCAAAGTAAGAATAGATAATTCAGAGGGGTTTGGTCTGACTTCAAGGTTTTGGTCTTTGTGTCCTGTTGTACCAAGCCCATCTGCATGGTGGGGGCTGGACAGGATGCTGTGTTTTCCCAGTAGCATTTAACAAACCTGGATTTTTATTTTTTTTTTTATTAGAATTGTACTTTTTCAATTCAGCATTAAACCCTTTCCAGGGAGCAACTGCTGTTACTGGTGGTGTCTCTTACTGGGTGTTGACATGTTTGTGTTATACCTGTGCTCCCAAAAGAGATGATAGTTAGAGAGCTCACAGGGGAAAAGTACAGCATTTCTGTATGTGTAGAATAACTTGGATTTTTTTAGAGATGCTACATGGAAGACACTGATTCTGAAAATTGCATGCATGCATGATATAAAAAAGCAAGACAAGTGAAATAAATACAAACTATACAATAAAGAGACAGTTTCTTTTAGTCTACTTGTCTTCCTTATCTTTGAAGCCTATAATAGCAAATTTTATATCATTAACAAAAGGGCAACAATAAACTAGCTATGAAATGACTCCTCCCTGGAAGAACTATAACATGTAGATAGAAGCCAATATTCAGATCAATACAGGGCTGCAACATTTGGGTAGATGAAATAACAGTAATTAACTTCATTCAGAAATGTTTTGCAAAGAATTGGTGAAGATTAATTGTGGTCTATACATAAATATACAGTAGAAGTACTTCTAAGGCCATGAGGAGAGATACAACCAACCATTAGAAGCAATGTGTTGCCTGGTTCAATTCTGCAAATCTGGTATTTTATAACTATCTATATCTACTCTCAGTTAAACAGTTTTATTCGTACTTCCCTACAGTTTATTCATACTTCTTACTTAATGTATAATCAGAACCAGGATGTCAGAGGAAAGCAGAACTTGGAATTTCTCTTCATTTGCTTGTGCAACTCAAGCTCCCTGGATGCATTATGTCCCATGCATGTCACTCCAGTGATGTATGACAGAAGGAATTTTGCATGGAATGGTGTCATCCAGGGAGCTTGGCCCACCTGACAAACGGGGCATCAAACTACTGCTTGTGCAAAACAATGTGCACATAAAAAAAGTGATGTTTAAACAATTTTAAAATGGAGAAGGAATAATATTGGAGATCAATAAAATGAAATTCTCCAATCATGGTCAAATTGATTTGGGGTAAAATACTGCTGACTCCTGACAGAAAATCAACCGTTTCCAACAGTTGCATGTTTTTTTCATGTGAGTATTGTTCAGTTTTGATCTTTTGATTGAAAATGCAACTTTCACACTCTGATGGAAAAATCACTGTCTAGTGGTGCTTAATGTAAATCACAACCACAAGGTATCCTTTAGATTTATTTTAAGGCATTCATATGCACTGCCTAAAGTGTTTATTTTCTGCTTCAGGTGATTCTTCAGTTCATGTGTCAGTTCTGCAATATGCCAGGGAAAATAATCTAGAAATCTCGTGGAACGTGCCTCAAGAAACTGAAGGGCTTGTAGACATGGTGCAGTCCATTCAACAAAGGGAGCAAGGTCCTACCAGACTAGGTGAGTGACTTTGTGCATGTTGATGTTTAAACAAGAAGAGGAACCCCTCCTTCCCCAAGAAATGCTAAATATAGCCTGACTCCAAGCACCAATTTGTCAGTGCCATTGTGGTAGCATTCTGGAGTAGGACTCTTAAGTTGGTTTTTGGTTTATTTTTTTTAGTTCATTCATACCTTTACTGTGTGTATGTTGCTTGTTAAGGTTCAATTTTCTCTATTAAAATGTATTAATAGGTTACATGAATTATAGTTTATGTTAATGCATTTTGCAAAGAAGCCTTGACGTGATTCTCAGGATTTGCATACATTATCTTCCAAGGCAGCAAAAGGTAATGAAGAATTAAAGACTTTGATCATTAACCTTTCAGTGCTGATCAGTTGATTAGACATCTAGCAGCAGAACTGCTTACACTGACTTCAGGAGCTGCCCTTGACAGATGTTTGTGCTGAGCCAGTGTAACCCACCTGGCTGAAAAACGGCAAACCAGCAGTTATATTCTGTGTGGTTCAGCTCCCTCATCCAAGTTGCTGTGCTGGTTCCACAAGGACTGGGGATGGTGCCAGGGAGCAAGGATTGCCTAAAGCGGCACCTTAGCTGAAGAGTTCCTTGTGAAATGTCATCTTCTGTTCCAGACAACCGAAAAACATGTCCACTTCAATTTTCATGTGCGAAAACATCACACAGATTTCCCACTGGGTCTGTGGAAACTCAGTGCACACACATGTATCAGTTGCAGGGTTCAGAGAGAAATGATTCTCCTGCAGCATATCTGATCTTTCACCAGACATACTGAGAATTTTGCTCTTCTGGATTGGAACCCCATTTGTCCTGGCAGACACCTAGCATTAGGGTCCTATAAGAGTCAAGGAATACATAGATTTTTAGGGTCTTTGGCCTGCTTTGGACTGTAAAGAGTTATTGGTCCAGAAAAGTGAGAAATAAAACCTGACTTCCATAGTTCGCAGGAGAATTAGCTATGATTGCTTTCTCAGCCTGGAGAAATAAAAATACCAGATGGCTGATGAGACTTCTATAGGCTCGTTGTGGGATAAGTTGTTGCATACAAATAGATAAGTTTTGTGAAGCCTTCCATGTAATGTGCATAAAAAGGCACTCGGAACTGCAGGATAAACAGAGCAAACATGGCCTTTGGGAAATGAAATGGGAGAGGCAGCCACATGACATCCTCGTTAGTGATTTCTTTATGTCTCATTGGAAAATGCTCAGAGACCATGATGAGGGATGTGCTATAATGAACCAAAATGGAATAGAGCAGAAGTAGTTCCTCCCAAATGAAGTAATGAAAATAAGTCACTGCGGTCCTGTCCTGCACCTTGTAATGTGTGTGAATCCTCCTGGCTGTGTAGGAGACAGTATCCCTGGGAAAAGTATGGCCATTCATGTCTTTGTGCCTCTGGAAGTGCAGAGGCTGCTTGAGAAGTGTAGATGGCTCAGTCAGGATGTTGCAGTTCCTTAGACAGCTTTGGAAATCTTTTCCAGCCTATGCTTGCTCAGGATTTACACATCAAAAATGTCATTGCTATTAGACTGGTGATGTTTCTTCTCATGTGCACTGGCCTCCCTGTGGTGGAAGCACAATCCAGTGTAACCTTTATTCTGTCTTTGCTGATCCAAATCACGCTTATTTGGTCAAAAAAAGCTCTGTGCAGAGAGCAACTGTAGGCTCTGTTGCCATCACTGCAGAAAGTGTTCCCTTTTCTGCATCATTTAACCACAAGGAAACTCCAGAAGAGGGAGAGAGACCTTTTAGTATTAAGAAATAATGAAAAACTGCGGAGTATTCGAGGGCATAGAAAGAACAGAAAAAAGCAGCCTATACCACAAAGCTTCCCCATGCAACGGGGACATTCAATAACATCAGGCAAATTTTGGCTAGAGTACCTTATCAAGAAGAAGCTCTGGGAATATTAAGGCATCATGAAATTGTGTACAACTTCACATAAAAAACAACTTTATAAAAAAGGGAAGAATAACTGCAAGAAGAGCTGACTGAATAAGCCTTCATTTGGCTCAAAAAGTGATCTGTGCAAGAGAACTGAGAATCACATAAATGTGCCTCTGTTCAGCATTCGTGTGTGTTTAGGAGAGTCATAGGGAGCACATTGAGCAATCCCTACAGTAAATACTGCTTAACACTGTATAAAAACACAGCTTTACTTGCTTATAGTGCTGGTAAAAGTCTCTCATTTAGGCTGATGCTTCCTGTGCCCACTGCCTGCCTCAGACTCAAAATTTGGAGGAAGTGTGGCTCAAGCGTATTAAAAGCATCATCAGGGAAAGAAATGTGTGTTCCCTGCCACCAAGAAAAAAACCCCTGCAACCTTTACTTATTATTAAAATATTTGATTAGCAGCATTGATCTTTGCTGTCATGATTAAGAAGGTATAATTTGTCTTTTTCTTCTAAACTTCCCTGTAGTTTAGGAAGCACAGGCCCACCATAGCACTTTTCCTTATGCAGATCTGTGCCCCAAGTGATGTGGTCTATACAAGAATTTCCAGAATATTGCTCCCCATCACCTACCCATGGCCATGGGTTTGGAAGCAGCTGCTCTGATCAGAGGGCTCCCATCCACTGACAGAGATATTTACTTGTTTTCCTGCTAGTATTTCTGAGCTGGTGGTGCCAACTCCTTTCTGAAGCTGGCTTATGGTGCCTGCTAATCTCTTACCTGAGCTAATTTTATTCACTGTCCTCCAGGTTTTTTTGCTTGTTTGTTTTTTGCAGTTCATTTCTTACAAGGTTTATGAGTTGAATGTGCTCCTGGGATCATCAAAAGCCCTTGGTGGTAAGAGAAATGCAGGATTTGTGACCTGGAGAGACAGGAAAGCAGAACAGAGATTTTGGGGCCTTATAACCTGCTCCTTTCAGTGGTGGTGGGGTGTTGGACTGAGATTTGTGATGCTCATGAAAAGTTCTGTTAATTGACACATGTTAATGCCAGAATATCACTGTGCTAAAATTTCGTTGTCTAAAGCACTGATATCTGTGGGATCAGTTTAGCAATAGCTAATTTGTTTCAAAATTAAAATATTCTTCAGTTTTCACGAAGAAATCCCAATTCAATTTCAAGACCCTTAATTAAGATATCATGATCAGCTTCAGGACTACAGAGCTCTGAGCGACCTGGTCAAGTGAAAGGTGCCCCTGGTTGGAACTAGATGATATCTAAGGTCCCTTCCAACACAAACCATTCTATGTTTCCATGATTATCATTATGGAGGGTTGCTCCGTATTAGACAAGTCCTTGGCTAAATAGATCCAGTCTGGAATATCCAGACGCTGTTGGCCTCTTCTGTATCCCTTCAAGTTCCGAGGAACCGTTTCTTTTTTGTTTCTTTCTCAGGCAGCTTTCAGGACTTGGGGATGATTAAGGTCTCTTGCAGTACTTTTTTGGTCAAGACATTGCAGAAATGTTAGAGAAACCACTGAGGCCACTTAAGGCACTAATTCACAAGTTCCCAGCAGGAACCTCCATCTGACTGGAATCCCCTGTCTGTCACAACTCCACAGACCCTCATGGGGGCTTTACATTTCATTCCTCCTTTCAAACAAAATCAAAGAGAATAATTGCAAATGTTGGTCTTAGGAAGTTTCTGCTTTCCCTGAGGCATCCACCAAACCATTACATGTCTGTGTGCTCCAGATTGGCTTATTCTGGGATGAATCTTCGTTTTTATTTCTTGGATATATTTCAGACATTTCTTGGGCACCTTGTGCTCTTTCAAATCATTCCATGATGTTCATAATTGCTCCCAGTCTAGTATCTGTGATTCAGATTAGCATGCCTTTTTACACATTTCTCCTCCTCCATCCAAATCACTAATGAAACTGTTCAACAAGGCAGAATCTAGTGTAATTCCCTGTAGACTCCCAGCAAACACCTCCAACCCTACTCAACAGATTGTTTTCTATCCTTAAACTTGTTTATGTCCATTTAATTAGGTTTCAGTCTTTGCAGGAACTTCCGCATGAACCATTCTCAATTATTACTTCAGAATACAATTCTGGTTTACAAGTCCATCAGGTAATTAAAAAAAAAAAAAATTAGGAAAAAAAAATTCAGCTAATTAGCCCTTATTTCATAGTCTTGTTGAATTAAACCAAAAATGGTTGTTCCAAAGCCCTTTCTGACTGTCATAAGTTGAGCATCAGATTTTCAAAGTCTTAGCTGAGAGGATCATGGAGTAATGCCATCCCTTCTCCTTTCCCCTCCCCAGCCTTGTAGGATATCTTCTGTTGGTTTTGCTTTAATGATTATTCCAAGCATGACCTAATTTTTATATTCTATAGTATCAATAAGGCAGGAGTCTATCAGCACTGGAAGATGGGGAGAAGGTTCTATTCTGTGCTGGCAGCCTTTGGAATGACTGAAATGCCTCTTGATTTAGAAACATCTTTTTTAAAGTAGCCCATATAGATCAACTGCTACTTTGTTTTCTCTTTTTATTTTTTTGCATTTTTCCCTGGACATGCCTGATGTCAAGCCCTACTGATTGAGCTGGAAGGGCTCATGCTCCTGCAAGCCAGGCCTTTTTGTTCAGTTATCCAGACAGATGTATAGATGCTCAATTTTGGGAAGGGAGGGTGTGAGCATGTGGGAGATAAATTGTGGCCATTATGCCTGTCAGGGCCACCACAAGTGTAACAGGTTAGGAGGCAGAAGGAGAAGAGGGGACAAGAAGTCAGGGACAGACAACCAGACACACATTCCCCATGATATTTGCTGCCTTTGGGAATGGATATTTTATTTTGTGTCACGCTGCTCTCAGTTCTGCTGTTCTCCTGCATGCAGTGTATACTTTTGGCTTTGAGACTTTCATCTTGATTTCTTGTGGGTTTTATGTCTGATGCCCAAAATACATGTGAGTGTAGAAGTAATTTTGCTTCCAAAGTCTGTTTGTTGCCTTTTTGTTTGTTGGTTTGGGTTTTTTTGTTTGTTTGTTTGTTTTTTTCCTTTTGGTAGCATATGGTGTATGTAAGAAACAGAAACCATTTGTAAAAATGATATATAAGAGTAACATAATTTACTCTTGTATTTGCTATGTGGGAACATGTTGGCTACTAGTCCGGGCTTAGGGTCACAGAGAAAATGCTTAAAAATGTGCAACCAACCCCTAAAGCCCATAGCAAACCTCCCACTCAATTCACTGGGGCTTGTATGATACCCCCTGTCAGTGCTGCCAAGTGATGTTTTGTCTGGTGCAGGTTGCCCAGAGAAACTGTGGCTGCCCCATCCCTGGAAGTGTCCAAGGCCAGGTTGGACGGGGCTTGGAGCAACCCGGGCTAGTGGAAGGTGTCCCTGCCCATGGCAGGGGCTTGGAATGAGATGATCTTTGAGATTCTTTCCAGTCCAAACCATTCCACGGTTCTCTGTCTGCTTCTATGCTGTGAACACTCTTTCCAGTCTTAGTATGGCCTTGTGCTTGGTGTTTACCTCAGTGTAAACATGTTAAATTTCCTTTATTGGTATGGAAATGTCAGTTTACTATTGTGTCATAGTAAGGAAATGTTCGAGTTGGTTGGTTTACCAGCAGTCAATAGTTTTTATTGTGGCCTCTCAAGGATTTGGTATTTCCCTCTGTGGTGAGATGTAGAGACCAACAGCTGAGAAGTGACAGCTTCCAGCTCGGGATGGGGACTTTGAGTCCCTCTGGCAGGACAAAAGTGTTCATTTGATCGTATCTTCAGACACCTGGCTCTTTTCTCTGGAGCTGGCTTCAAAATAAGGGGAGAAATCCAAGGAGCTTTTAGGACGCTAAAACAAATTTTCCCTGCATTAAACTGAGTAACCGTTTTTGGGGGACTTTGAAATAGTCACCGGTTCTGTTGCAGTGGTACTTGATCTCTTTATGAGAAATTATAAAAATAATCGATTTTCCAGTTTACAAATATGTATGGAAGTTTCTGAAAATTTTCAGAAGTAATGTGGGAAAGAGAAAGAGAACTGGAGCTGCTGGTGGCAATACCAACACACAGAAGTCAAAGGGTGTGAAAAAAACCCCCAGCAAACAGAAATTTCAAGTGCTTTTCACAAATTGAATGAAAAATTATTTGTGATTCTTACTGTGCAAAAGTTTAACTTAAAATATTTGAAAGTTAAAACCGAAATACTTTTTTTTTTGGTTTTGGTAATTATTTATAGGACAAAAGGGAAATGAGTCAATCTTCTGGCACAGCGACCATCCTGCAGCAATCTCAGGGATTTGGAATATAGTCATAATTTTCTGTATTTTGTTTTATCCTCAGTTATTTATAGCTAACCTGCCACTTTGCATCTAACATTCCACCTCTACAGACACAAAATCGTTTGTAGCAAGGGTTGTGAGACAGCTGTAGAGGACATCAGTTAATACCTGGAGTTGGTTAATTTTTGTGGTCAGGAATAGCAGTTTGTGAAATGGAATCACCATCACCCGAACAATAACGATGCTTTAAAATGTGGTTTTCTGCAAGTAGAAAAACATACAAAATTTGGAGGTTTTCACTGAACAGAAACTCAAAAGTGTTTTTATTTCATATGTAAAATATAATTCAGAATTACAGTGGGAATGAAAATCAAATTATAGGAAGGAAATTAATCTACACAGTTGGAAGAACTAAATAAAAGACAATAATTGCATAGCAAGAAACAGGAGAGACGTCCTGTTGTGTTCTTAAATATTGTTGAAAGCTTTCTGTTGAACTTGATTTAAACAAACGAATCATTCTGTTTGAAAAGCTGGGCTTGGGAAAATAGGCGACCTTTTCTAGAGAGATTTATAGGAGAGGTAATGCCACGTGAGAGATGGAAGCTTATAAAAGGGGAAATTGATGTGGATCCTATTCCTGCTGTAGGACCAACAGGGCCTGGCAGCAGTTCCTGGTTGGTCCCAGATCTTTAGTTGTGGGCATCTGTGTGGAGAGGTGACAGCTGAACATGAGGCTGTGGAGGAATCAGTGATAATGGGCTAATGGAGAAGTGACTGGATAAGTTGGAAAGGGGATATGAGGCTGTCAGGGACTGTAGAGGCATGTGGGACAACAGGGAAGGGTGGGGTAAGTATTTGATAAGGAAGCTTGACCTCCAAACCAGTGCTGTGGCAAAGGAAACATTTGTGGTGTTTTTTTTTTTTTTTCACATATCTATTCTAGGCTAAATTCTTCCAAGGGGTAAATTCTTCCTGAAACTCTTACGGAAACCTTGTAGAATATCAAATTGGTGTTGCCATGATATCATGGAATCTCAGAATGGTTTGGGTTGGAAGGGACCTTAAAGATCATCTCTTTTGAACGTTCCTGCCATGGGCAGGGATGTCACCCACTATCCCAGGTTGCTCAGAGCCCCATCCAGCCTGGCCTTGGACACTTCCAGGGATGGGGCAGCCACAGCTTCTCTGGGCAACCTGTGCCAGGGCTTCACCACCACCCTCTGCATAAAAAATTTCTTCCTCACATCAAATCTAAATCTCTCTTCTGTTAGTTAAAACCACTCCCCCTTGTCCTATCACTGTCTGCTCATGCTCTCTGCTCTGCTCCCTTTTTTTTTTAAGCTCCCTTTAAGTACTGAAAGGCTGCAGTGAGATCTCCCTGGAGGCTTCTCCAGGCTGAATAACCCCAGCTCTCTCAGCCTTATCAATAGTGAGTGTGCTGAGGGAGATTCCTAGAGGTTGCCCGTGCTTGCAGCAGCTTGGAAAAAGGATTTTTGCTTCTATCACTGAATGAAGTTGGGTGACATGATGCATAAGGACAAAGTACCAAATGTTGAGGTGTGCTGAGGTACACTGAGGGTGTGCTGATGAATTATCTGTGGTCTGACTTTCAGTGTTTTTCAAATATGTTTGTTATTACAAATTGTACAGTGAATTCCTCAGGCAAACCTATTTCTGCTCCACAGTTATTGCAGATTACGAAGAGGAACTAGTCTTTCAAGTGTTTATTGTTCACCAGTCACTGTTTGCCCTGAATGTCACATCAGTCACCCAGTACCATTTCTGCTTCCTGACCTGATAACGTCCAAGCCCAAAGGAGCTTTTAAGAAAGCTGCATATCATGATTCCCAGTATAAATATTTGTGCAAATACATGTCTAAATGCAAGTACTAATAAAGTGCTCTCTTGCTGAGGTCATGATTTTCAACAAAAATTTGCCTGAGTGTTCACAGATGTTAAATGAAAGGGCAGCAGCTTCCACTTTAAGCCAGTTTGTGATTTGCTAGCTGAGGTAGAATTTCTTTGCAAGTTTTGTGGGGTCTGGTGTGTCTTTGGTTCTTGTTGATTGTTTTTAATATGGATCACCCAGTTAGATTATGGGTTATGCTGAGTTTAGGCTTCAGAGAGGTTGCTGGTGATGGGGGAGGCGAGGTGTGCTTTTCACACCCGTACTAAAAGTTGATGAAATTAAGGAAGTGCTAGATCTTCTCTAGGAGTGAAGAGCAACTTGTGTGTACAGCTGCATGATGTGAAGTTGTGCATCAGATCGCCACTGGATGTCACTGTTGCTTGGCAATTTGGAAATGAGAACGTATTCTCTGCAGTGTGTTCTTTCATAGTTACCTTTTCCAGAGGTATGAGTGGGGCGTTGCACTGAAGTGAGGAGCATGGCTTTATTCTTGTGGCTAAGGAAAGGTAGTAAAGTTCCCATTACTGCAGAAACTGGGTAGCTGAGGATGGTCCTCCTGTGTTGGGATGTGTCAGTTGTACTGGAAGGTTCTTAATAGCGGAGATCTTTCATGTAGCAGCAATGAAGCAGACACTAAAAGTCCTTTAAGAATCACTATTTTTCAGTACCTACTAATATAACATACTAATAGTAAAATAAGATTTAATTTTACAGTCTCCTCTGAGTTTCCTATCATACCTCTTATTTATCTCATCATTTCTCCTCAGGAAATGCCATTGATTTTGTAGTCCAGAACGCAATGTCAGAATCCCACGGGGGCAGACCCAACGCATCAAAGGTCGCCATAGTCATCGTGTCAGGGAGGTCAGAAGACTCTGTGGAGACTGCTGCTCTTTCTGCAAGACTCAACAGTAAATCTCCCTTCACTGTCACTATTTTTAAATGGAGTTGTTGCTTTTTAAGTAATGCTCTATAACAAAAGATGGAAAGTTAGGACACTGGTATGTTCATGTAAGTTCTGACCCTAAACAGACCTGAACAAAATGTGCCTGATGAAGATGCCTTTGAGTTACTGCTAATTTCACTACCAATATGCAGTTTAAGCTGAACAGCTTCTGCAGGCTTCACACATTAGTGGCATTTCATTTTCCAAAGTACATTCCTGTCATCCCTGCCTACCCATAGTATCTGACCTTATAAATTCAGTAGTGTTGCAGTACAGTGATCCTTGAAAGGTTTGCTGTAATAATAATAATAATTAAAAAAAATAAAAATAATTAGAGCTTTTGCTCAGATTCTGCATTAACCTTTACTGGAATATACTTATGCTGTCAATGTGCGCTGCATGATGATTTTCAAGTTTTCTGTCTGTTGTTTCTGACCTCAGCTTCCTCAGGTGTTCTGCTGAGGAACTTTGACTTCCTTTGAAGGTTGCTTTGGGAGCTATTGAATGAGGCATGGACTACATAGCAACTATCAACTGTTATTTTTAATTAAATGGTTTGAAAATAATCCAATTGCTGTGTAACTGAAGAAAGAAAACAATATATTGAGACCTTTTACATTATAAAAAAAGTGAAGATGCTTTAAGTCTGCAACTGCATTTGGTTGACCATACATGATCTTACTATGCTTGAGATTAATAGAGGTCATCCTAGCTAATGCTATGATTAGAGCATTAGCTCTTCCATTAGCATACCATTTCAGCCCTTAGTTGCCTTTAGCCAATGTGGAGGGAATGATGCAAGGAATACATGAAAATTAACTGTCACAGAAAAAAATCTTCACTGTTCCTTTTTTTTTTTTGTCTTTTTAAGAAGCGAATGAAAAAAAAGCCCCACAGAATCATACAATCATTTATGTTTGAACAGACCTTCAAGATCATCAAGTGCAACTGTTAACCCAGCACTGCCAAGGCCACCACTACACCATGTCCCCAAGTGCCACATCTACATGCCTTTTAAATACTTCCAGCAATGATGACTCCCCCACTTCCATGGGCAAAGATCTCCTTCTCCTGTGCATTGCCTAATTAAAACCTTTTTTTTCTCTTTTCCTAGGGGTATCCCTCTTTCCGATTGGTGTTGGCAACAGTTATGATGAAGAGCAACTACGGACTTTGGCTGGGCCATCTGCTGCTACCAGAATCATGAAGCTCCGGAATTTTGAAGATTTATCCACTATGATCACACTGAATAGTGAATTTATCAAAAAAGTGTGCATGGGTGAGTCCAATAGTTGTGGCTGCATGACTGGAGGAAAACACACAAATTGAAATACCAAAACCAGTATGATTTTTCTTTGTTTTAGAAGTCAACCCATTGTTCCTCTGTTAATGTTTTACCAACAGTCATAACAAATGTTAACCTAGACCACTACCATCACTTAGATGTGAAACAAAATCTGAGCCTTTAGAGCGTGTAGTCAGTTGCTATTCCAATCAACCAACTTTCAGCAAGGTTTTTAGAACTGCTTAGGACTGAACTTTTGAATAGTCACCTTCTTAATAATCAGGCCTGGTCATCAACTGAAGGGACAGCAGGACAGCTCAGTCTGTCATGACTGAATGGGACATGCTTCAGAAATGTTCGTTGTAAGTGAGGATTTCAAATGACATTTTTCACACATGTGTATGTCTACAAAAAATTCAGCCCAAGTAGAAGAAGAAAGAAGAAGAATAGGTAATAAACTTTTCCAGGAAAACCAATACTGGGGAAAAAAAAAGTAAAATATTTTAGACAAATATTAATTTATTTATAAAAAACAATACTCCTCCTGTAAGGGACCTTGATTCAGCACTGATCAGTATTTTATTCCTTTTGCCTCCTTGGTCTGTTTGTATATAGATATTTAGTACACATGTTGTTATTTCTAATTCCAATAGCATCTTTGTGTTCTCACCACAAACTACTGTCTCATAGTGCTAGTCATTGCACAGGTTTTTACCAGCATTACAAGGGCTTAGTTACATCTCCTTTACAATAAGTGGACTTTTTTTGCAGAGCCAAGTACCACTGAGAATGAGGAAGTTGCAGAGTGTTCACAGTCCAGCTTGGAGATATCCGATCGTTCTCCACTGGGATCACTTCTGGCATTTTAAAATATCTCCAGAGCATCAAACAGCTGCCATTTTCTAGATTTAAACAGCTGCCATTTTCTTTCTTTTCTTTTAAAATAAGCTTTTAAAGATGCATTTCCTCTCTTCACACTGTAAAATATACGATTTTTCTTGCTGTAAATTACATTGATCCAAGATATAGGATGGGGAGCAGGAATTTGGAACCAGTAACTATTTTCTTATTGCAAACTGTGCTATAACCTATTAGTACTAGAGGTGAAAGCTTTGTATTCTTATGAAAGCTTTTCTAACAGCTCAAGAAACCATGAATCATAGATATCTAATCTTCAACACCTAAATTTGAAAAATTTAGCTCTTCCTTTTGCTGATGGTAAAGCCTTTGCTGTGGGTTGGAAAACTATAATCTTATTTTTTTTTGGTGGGGATTTATTTTCTTGTTTGGATTTTTTTGTTTGCTTTGTTTTAAGTTTCTTACAATCTGTCAAGTATAATTTTCCCCTCCAGACTGACACAGTTGGATTTCTTGTACAGAGGGAGTCTTGCCTTATGTATGGAACTGTACCAAAAATAATACTATTAAAAAGGTTTAAAAGATTTCCTAAATGCTTTCAGAATACATTACTTGTCCTGGAAAAGACAAACTCTTATGTAGTGAATATAAGATAGCATAGTATAATATTCTAGAAAGAGTTTGGTAGTCAGTGTTTCAATTTCCTAGACATGTGGTAATCACGTTGTCATGCCATAGTATCTATGTGAGATTGCTTCCCATATATCTCTAGGTGTGTGTTGAGAACACATAAACATAGAAACTGCAATTCACTGGGTGAATTTAACTGGTTCTATAAAAAACCTGCTCATCACAGTAATGCCTGAATGTAAGGGAGCTGAATTTGGGTGCTCTTATTGCAGCTATTTGCATGCTTATGCTGTATTTGTCTGTTGGCATTTAATAAATGTGTGTTTGGGTGTGTAAATTCTTATTACCTGCTGCTTCCTGGAAATATTCTCAGTTCCTCACATGATTCAGGAGTAAGGCTGGATCCTCACTCAGAGCTCAAGCCAGGATTTTTTGAAGTACCATCTGGGCAGAGCTGTCAGTACAAGAAGTGCTGTAGAATTACAGCCCAGCTATGGCTCAAAGGGTGTTTTTGGGACCAGTTTCTTTGCAAAAGTCAGTTAATGGGAGCAGTAACGCAGTTTATACCTTCTGTGACTTACTCTTGTACACTTTGGACAAAACCCTGCAGTCTTCATGTAGGGATTCACACATTCTAACACACACAAATAAACTTCTTACAGCCTAAATCATGTTTTTAAATAAGCACTCTGCGTTGTGGTGACCACCACCACCACCCCCCACCATTGGGTGAAGGAGTGAGATGACTAAAATATGTCTGCTTCTCTTTCAGACCCTGTCAGAGAATGTATGGATGAGGATGGAAACAAAAAGAAAGTAAGTGTATTGCCTGGGTTGTCCATCTGACTTTCAAGTTGCAAAGTCTGTGGAGGAGAATGAATATATTCAGAGATAGCATAAAAAAAAAAAGTATGGGAAAATATTAAGAATTATTCTGGAGGAGGAAAATGTTGCCTTTTGAAGTGGTGGGGTAGCTTTGCACACAAAGGACACACCTCATCTTGCAGTGTTGAATGCTACTGAAGGCAGTGCAGAACCAAAACTTGTGATAATGTGTGTCTTCCCCGTCAGTGAAAAATGCATCTCCATCTCCTGGTGAAAGAACTTCTGGGACACCTAAACATGGCCAAAATAAAGGTGCATGTGTAGGGGGAGGCAACATCCTGGTGCAGACCCCGTCCTGCTAAAATTGCAATTCCCTATGGAAATTTTTGAGGAAGATAATTACAGTGTGATAATTGTCTCTTTAGGGGAAATCATCTCTTAAGTAATAGAATCAAAGTTCTCTCCATTTCTGGAAAAGCTCTTACTGATCCTGAGAAAATGCTCAGAAATGTTAGTAAACCTATTTGATCTCTCAAAAGTGATCCAACTCTAAGAAAACAATGATCTACATGTTAGAAACGGTTCAGTTTCTTCATCTCAGGTGAAACACCAAGGTTTTTGAGAGTATGTGGTCCTTCATGCTTTTAAAAATATTAGCATAAGCTTTTGCCATGTTTTCTAGTAGAGATCAGTTACGAGCTCTACTCTAGGATTGATCTTGAATTTCTAGTACATCTAAAATATTCCTTTGATTTTTTTTTTTCCCATGTGAAGATATGACTGTAGGGAAGGATGTGGCTAATAAAGAAATGCTTATGAATTGTCTAGACACAGGAAATATGTCAAAACTGCCTTACAGGGCTAACCTCGGTCAGCTGGTCAGAACACAGAAAGGCTTAGCTAAATCAGGCACTAATAATCTGGTGGCTTCGAGGCTGATAGCCTAAATAAAAAAAAAA
>VXAY01005793.1:290265-360584 GCA_013399855.1 Oxyruncus cristatus | reverse complement strand
AACACCAACAAACAAACAAAAAAAAAAAAAAGGAAAAACGTCTTTAACTAAAACCAAAAAATAACACAGGCAATTTGAACTGCATGTGTCCAGGCCTCTGGGCTCCTAGAGCAGACACAGGTACGTGGAGATAAATGCTGGGAAGGCTAAAATTGAATTTCAGACATGTCAGGTTTCGTTTTTTTCGGTGATAAACTCAAAGCACAATTTCCGTTCTGGCTAAAATGCTCTTCGAAGAAAACAGGGCCAGGCTCCAGTCCATGGAAAAACAAACCACACTTTCAAAGGGCAGCCTTTAGGGGGATTTTGTGTTACCTCTTCTGTCAGCCAGAAAAAAATAGGTGTTGCAAGGCAGTGTGGTGGCCACTGCCTTTTGGAACGGTCTGCTGAGCATCCCTGGGAGCCTACAGGGCACCGAGGAAGTGTCCTGGTGCAGCACCCACAGTCTGAACGGCTCTGCTGCCTCACTGGCAGGAAGGTGCCACTGTTCTGTTCCCCTCTTCCAGCAAATTCCACAAATCCACGGGGATGAAGAATCAAGGCTCTTCCCTAATTCAGAAAACACAGGCTTTTACATTGGATTCGCAATATTTCAGGGGTTACTCAGAGTTATTGCAGGAGGCTCAGTTCCCCAAGTGGGATGTCTGTCATGCACCTGGAGATTGTGGGAACTGATCTCGTGCAGTTTGCAAGGAAATCAGAGCACTCAGGATCAAAAATATCAGCCTAAATCCTATCAGTATCATGAACAACACGATTTGTTATTTTTTTGGGGTTTTGTTACTACCTCTACCCTGGAAAGGAGCGTTGAAGGAAGATTCATGGCTAAGGTCATTGCTAGTAGCAGAAGGACAGCAGATCAAATGTGCTGGGACAGGCCAAAAACCCACTCAACCCCCAAAAATAGGAGCCAGGGGAGGAATGTAATTAAATATGTATGAAAATTCCTTGAACTGTCCCAGCCTTGAACAATTTGTGTCTCAGGGGCGCCCTGAGGTGATAGTGACACCTTTTTATGTTAGATAGGGCTAGATAGTTTTCTTCTCCATGAATTTATTCAGACGCTCTTTGAATCCATGTAAGTTTGTAGTACTCATCAGATCCAGTGGCAGGGAGTTGCAGGAGTGCTAAATACAGGGTGTGCAAAGAGCCACTGGTTTCATATTTGAACTTGCCAGCTGGGAGAACATCGGAACAATTATGGTCATTATTAGTCTTGTTGTGATGGTTTTCAGCAGGCATAAAGATGATAATAAAAGTGTGGGCACTTGTCTTATGATAGTAGCATTTCATCAGGAAGTGATCTGTGATCATCTGCATTTCTAGTCTATGTATGGCAGTAAAAACCACGTTCCTAAACTAGCAGTGTCTGTACCATGGCTTTTCTGGTATTGCTCAGCTCTTGGCTTCAAGAACAGACAAAAAACCAAATAACCCCTGACACAATTAGAAGGTACCAGCTGAGGAAGCTGCTTGAGGTGCCTGTCTCTCCCTCCTGCAGATGCACAGCAAGGGAAGAGTGTGCAAGTCCAGGTCTGTAGGTTCAGAGCTCCCTCAGAGAGGAAGTCTGAGGCTTCCTGCGGTGTCCTGGCAGGCTCACTGCTTTCAGCAGACATCCTTCACAATTTAGAAACCCCTGATTTTCCTTCCCTTTCTGTCCTGTTTAACTCCTACGATTTCATATCAGCTGGGATTTGGGCTTTCTTTGTCTTCAGAGTCCCTCCATTTTCCTCTGCACCAGGATTCTTGGCTTTTTTGTGATACTTCAACTGGTATTTTTGTTTTAATGTGCTGTGCTTTGCTATTCTTGTCCACCTCTTAGATGTTTTCCAATAGAGATCCTGCTAAGGAGTGAAATAAAAACAATTAAATATGTATGGAAGCCAGACTTGCACAGCTGTATTTGTACCCTTCCAGGTGCTCCTCCTTCAGTGAGTTGTAGGCGAGACAACTATAATTAAAAAACATTCTATTTCTTCCTATCTGAATACTTTTTCCTGTACTTAAAGCTCCTCTTGTCACTCTTTCACATATTCCTCTAGGCTCACAAGCCTGAGAAGAATTAAGCAACTTTCAGTTGCCTTCTACAAGTCCTGAAACAGGTCCAGTAAATTAACTCGTATTTAACATGTAATTTTTTTTATGGCTGCATATCTGACTCTTCTTGCTTAGACTTGATGCAATCATGTAGCTCAGAGATACAGAGCAATACTTTCACAGCATTATTCTCAGCTTGAACATTCAGTGACAAGACTCATCTGTGAATTATATTGTTACCCAGTTGTTTTATCCATTTGCTCTTCTTTTTTTATGGGAATGATGGTTAAAGTGAGAAGGAGATGATGGGAGATGACCTTCCCCCATAGCAATTTTTTTCTTTCCCATGTGTTTCTGCTTGTGGACATCAAGAAATGCTAACCCAGTTCATACAACCACTGTCTCACTTGTGCTGGTGTTTCTGAACTCACCTCTGTCCAGATAGGTCTGGGAAGTGCCGTTTCCCACATTTGGGGATATTCTTGGGAATGCAGACCTCAGGGGTGAACACTGTTTTGAAATTCACTGAGCCTATTTATGGACTGTAGAGTTCTGCGGGATTTGGGCCAGAGAGCTCAGCTTTGTGCAGAGAGGAATCCAGACTGTGACCACATCTATTTCTCTGTCATTTATTAGTATGTAATCCTGGTGCCTTAAAATTTAGACCGTCCTTTAGAAACTGAGAGTGTATTTTACATTTAATTTTTAGATTTACAAATCCACTACATCTATCTAATAACATTGATGTGGTAAAGCAACAAATTCCCTTTGGGAAGGGAGGAACTGTTTTAAAATTCCAGAGTTTTGGCTAAAATAATTACAATATTCCATGCCTTTCTAGCTTGGAACAAATATTGTTAATTCCCGCTGTGCCATGACCATCTGTGGCTTATGAAAACTAAAGGCTTTGAAATTTAAAGCAAAGCTAAGGGCAATTCCTTGTAAACTCTGCTATCCATGCATGCTGTAGGATGGCAAGTGGTGGAGTATCAGGTACTTCATTCTATTGTAGCAAAGCATTTCCTGTTCAAGACTGTTACCTTTGGCTTGGAATTTCAGAATCTGTTTCTTAGTGTTGCTAATTTTCTAATTGTCATGGAGTCCTTAATACACTGCATTCCCTTATTTTGTTTTTCAAGTATAATTTGAGTCAGGGTCACTTTGCTTGTTAACTGTGGGGTGGTGGCACCAGCCAAGCTTTGTGTTTTCCTCTCCCCTGCCCGTCTTTTCACTGTTGAATCTCCATGTCTCCCTACCCAGCCTGGTGATAAATGGACATTACCAGACCAGTGCCACACTGTGACATGCCTTCCAGGAGATTACACTGTTCTGGAGAGCCACCACATTAACTGTGAGAGGATGGCAAAGCCGGTGTGTCACAGCAATCTCCCTGCTGTGAGGGTTGAAGAAACGTGTGGCTGCCGCTGGATGTGTCCATGTGAGTATCTGCCTTTGCATGTGTTGCCTCTCCTTCCCCATCACTTGAAATGCTTTCTCAGAAATGTAATGCTGAGTGCAGCTGCTCAGCCACTGTACACATCAAGGGTGGCTGGAGTGGGAGGAATTGCTGTTTAGTTGCTCTTCAGTGATTAAAACAACTACGAGCATGACAGTCACACTGTTTCTGGAATGTCCAGTGCTGCTTGCAAGTTCAGGGCCAATGTGAGCTTATTTTTTGCATTAGTGGAGCTACAGTGTTTTATCAG
The DNA here is from genome assembly GCA_013399855.1 of Oxyruncus cristatus. NCBI lineage: Eukaryota > Metazoa > Chordata > Aves > Passeriformes > Cotingidae > Oxyruncus > Oxyruncus cristatus. The sequence continues at coordinate 356,841 of VXAY01005793.1, read as the reverse complement.
AGAATCTCACACTTGATTTCCAAAGCTGTGTATACTGGGGAGGAGGATGCATGGAAGCAAACAGGAATCTACCTTGGCAGGCTGTAAGCAAGTGATTTATTCTTGGTCGCCCTCTAGGCTTGGGGGTTTGACCTGAGCTCAATCACACACATTTGTGTTACAGAAACATCAACAAAAAATGCTTCCTATCTCCATATAATCTCCCACTCTGTGTGATTGGTGCCTTGGCTGGGATGACAAGAACAGAAATTAAGTGTACCCGCTCACATTTACAGGGGACAGGGATGCAGCCCTGACGCTGGTGATCTGTTCATTAAAAAGAAAAAAGGCTTACATCTTTAGTAATAAGATTGCTTTTTGAAAGTAACTCACAACCCTATATATAACTTGTCTTCATAAAGTATAATCTCAATTTAAAATGTCCTCTCCTGAACTGGCTGATTTAAGAACAATTTATTCCAGATACTGCTTGAAATAACTAAGCTCATAGCTGAATTTTTCATCCCCGAACTTAGGCATACAAAATTTTCACAGCCCAAGTTGTAGCATTTCCTAAAAATGTGTTTGATTATCCAAACTCTTTAAATTTAGCCTTTCTGTTTTGATTCAAGTATTTCAAAAAGGTAGAAAGACTTTAGTTGGATAGTCTTAAGTATTTTATAATGTTTGAAAGATAGCCTTATTGTTACCTACTCATAAAAAGTGCCTCTTTGCTGGCATTGCTTTTATTGTCCTTATTATCTTTAAGCAAGAGATTTGAAAACATAGGAGACAGAAGCATCAGGTTTTGTTTTGGTGTTCTTGAGATTGTAATTCTCCTTGTTTTCCAATTTGTGAAGACAAGGAGGTGTTTACAACCTAATGACCAGAACGCTGAGCTGTCAGTTGACCATTGGTTTATCCTGTGCATATTATTTCTCTTGCTTTTCCTGTTTCCAATATGGAAAAAAAAAAGTCCCCAGGTGTTGACTTGTGACATATGTTTGATGAGAGTGAAATAGTGTTATTTGGTCTCAAATGTAATTCTAAACGGAATAAAATCTGATGCCATAATGAAGATGCAATGCAAAAGTTAAAAAGTAAGTGTGTTAGTCTTTCTACAAACAGAGAAGGGATTTACCTGTTTTATTTTTCATATAATATCTATTACTAAATCATATTCAATGTGAGCAAATTTCAGGCAGAAGGATTCTCTGTAAGTTTATCCAAATCTCTTGTAATAGTACTTGTTCCAGACAAAGATATTTCTAAAAAACACCACGTATGATGAAGTATTTACCAAACTTTCTCGTCAATGATTTGCTGCAGCATTTGCAATTCATTACTTTCCTTGCCTTCCCAGTTAATTGGTTCCACATGCCCATAATGATTATGGAGAAATAGTCTAATTTAAACTAAAGCAAATGCCTATATGGCTTTCTTTGGTGGTTGTTGTTTATTTGCAGGTGTCTGTATGGGAAGTTCGTCTCGACACATTGTCACCTTTGATGGGCTGAATTTTAAGCTGGCTGGCAACTGCTCCTACACCTTGTTCCAAGACATGCAACACGATGTTGAAGTTCTCCTCCATGAGGGACCCTGCAGCACAGCACCAAAGATGAACTGCATGGACTCCATCGAAGTGAAACATCGTGGTGTATCTGTTCAGCTCTTCAGTAACATGGCAGTAAGCTAAACACAGTGAACTGATCTGTGCACTGGCTGCTCATGCTATAGAATCCAGGTTATGAGGACAAATTTGTTCCCTTGATCCAATTTCTGTACCCTGTTTTTAGGCTTCTGAGCAAATGCCTCTTTTCCATTTCATACAATTGATGTTCACATAAGAAGCCAGACACGTTTTTCCTCCTCTTCTTCACGTTGTGCTGGTGTGACAATGTCAAGATCATGGGATTTGGCAGCATCTCCCTGACATTTCTGCCAGAAAGGCAGGGATTATAGACAGGACATTGTGCACTATAGCAATCCTCTTTTGGCAGAGGTCCTTTACAGAATGTTTTTGTTTTGTAAATGGGAGAGCACTCTGTTCCTCACAAAGCTGTGAATGACTGGCTCGCTGAAGAGAGTTGGTTTTTACCTTGTGTGAAAGAGCATCTTAGTATGCATTGCATTGGTTTTATGGGCAGAGAAGTATTCAAACCCAATATGACCCATTTTTCAATCTCTGGGTCCTCAGACATAATTTGGCTAACTCGCAAAGATGATCTCTTCTGACTTGTGTAGCAAAACTGGGTGGACCAAAACACCTGCACTCAGTTCTGCATGATGATGGACAGCCCTGACTTTTCACTGAGGTATTGATAATCAGGACCTGTAGTCAGTATTTTAACTTTATGGCATTAGATTGCTAGTCTGTCAATATTTGATGCTCAAGGAGTGCACTTATAGGGGAAAATATTGAAAGAGTTGTTCATTAATTCACAAAATGGAGGTCAAGTACTTCTGTAGGTTTTCAGACTCAGTAGAAAGTTTCAGCAAAAATTGATTCTTATGTCCAGATTCAGTTGGACCTTCAAGTACTTGTGAAGTCAAAATGTGCTTCAAATGTGAATTTGGGTTGATTTTTAACTGCTTGCTAAAACTGATGTGATGACCTTGCCTTTTTTGAAAACAGGTGACTGTTAATGGTGAAAGGGTTCGTATCCCCTACTCTAACACTTTGTTTGGAGTCACTGTCTATGGAGCAGTAATACATGAAATCCAGTTCTTCCATCTTGGACATAATCTCACATTTACTCCAATAAACAACGAATTTCTTCTTAAACTTAACTCAAAGAGCTTTTCTTCAGGAACAAAAGGCCTTTGTGGTAAGTTTGAAAGATAGTTTTAACAGCTCCTCACTTGGACTTGAGCTTCTATTTATTTTATTGTACTTTGTGTGGCTTTGAACCTGTAAACTCTCCCCCACTGTTGAGGGAACATGGCAGATCTGTGTAGTTTTTTCTGCTCTAACCACCAATATAACAGTGAGCTGACCACTGACTCCCAGTAATGCCTTAGAAAGGACAGGTGACACTGCTCTTGTGTTTTTATTACTTCAAGTTATATTTTCAGGGGGATTTGTGGCTTTTTTTGCATAAGGGTTTAACTTGAGATTGTTGCATTTACATTTATGAGAGGCATGACCTATGCTTGCAGGGAAGTTGAAATGTTTGAGAGGGGAACCTACCACCTGGGAGAATTAATTCTATGGTATCCTCAATGGTATAATCTATGGTACAGCTTAAAACTCTGAGGCATAACCTGTACCTCCTTTAAAAAGGAAGTGGGAATGGAGACCCAGGGGTTTTGTGCCTCTTTTTATAATAGGAATGATAAGGAATATAATTGTCCAGTTCTGGACCCCTCAGTTTAGGAAGGATATTGAAGGGCTGGAGTGTGTCCAAAGAAGGGCAGCAAGGCTGGTGAAGGGACTGGAGCACAGGTGCTGTGAGGAGAGGCTGAGGGAGCTGGGGTTGTTCAGCCTGGAGAAGAGAAGGCTCAGAGGAGACCTCATCTCTCTCTACAACTCCCTGAGAGGAGGTTGTAGCCAGGTGGGGGTTGGTCTCTTCTCCCAGGAACCAGCAGTAGGACAAGAGGGCATGGCCTTAAGCTGTGCCAGGGGAGGTTTAGGTTGGATATTAGGAAGAAGTTCTTTACAGAGGAAGTGATTGGGCATTGGAATGGGCTGCCCAGGGAGGTGGTGGAATCACTGTCCCTGCAGATGTTCCAGAAGAGACTGGATGTGGCACTTGGTGCCATGGTCTGGGTGACAAGGTGGTGTTGGGTCAAAGGTTGGACTCAATGATCTCAGAGGTCTTTTCCAACCTAGTTGATTCTGTTATTGTGTGTTCATTCATTCCTCTCCCCCTTGGTAGTCACTGAGCCGCCCGAACCGCTGTCATCTGTCCTGTCCCTGTTTTCTCCAGGTTTATTTTACTGCTGACTGTGTTCAGACTTTTCCTTTTCCTTTTTCTCACCTTCCTACAGGGGTGTGTGACCAGAACCACGTCAACGACTTCACGTTGCGCAATGGCTCTGTCACTCCTGACAGCAGTGTGTTTATCCAAGATTGGACAGTGGAAGAGCCAGGGAAGGTCTGTGAGATCCGGAGGGAAGACAAGTGCTCTGAGCACGCCACGAGCCACTGCCACCTCCTGCTCTCCGATCGGTTCGTGGAGTGCCACAGGATAATCTCCCCCAACATGTTCTATGAGGCCTGCATGGAGAGCAGCTGCCATGAGGATGAAGCCTGTGAGATGATAACTTCCTACGCCCACCTCTGCAGGGAGCACGACGTCTGCGTGCACTGGAGGACACCCGAGATCTGTCGTAAGGGTTTTACTCTGCGTTAAAACTGGTATAGAAGTTGTCTTACTGTGTGATGGTGGTGACAGTGACCATCTTGTCAGTGTAATATTGATTTTTGAAGGCTGTGTAATAGGGCAGAAGTTCCAGGCCGTATTGCAGAATGAAATAACTGGTTTGTCATCCGCTAAGCTGCATATTGGGGAGAAAGTTGGTGAGCTGCTAACTAGTAAAATGCAAGGCTAGAGGGAAAAAAATACTGTGAAAGTTGTGCATAGGTACACACAACTATATGACAGTACCTGACTCTGCAGCCACTGAACCATCATGGGGCCAGGTTTGGGCTGAGTGCCTGCTCTCAGTCTGCCTGTTTTAGCAGCAGATGTCCTTGCTCTGATACAGACATTGGAGGGTCTGAGGTGGCCATGGAAACTCATGCTTTGGACTAGTGCTTCCCATACCTGTGTATATAATGCCATGAAATCAGACTTTTCTTTGGAGTTGGTTCTTTTGAAAATGTGATGGAAGAGCCAGTGAGATTTTAAGTTTCTGCTACAGGGAGAAATTGGGAAAGGCCACACTCCGTGGTGTCATTTCTTGCCAGGACATGCCATGCTATGAACCAGCTGTAATTCGCTCTGCAAATCCGGTTCTCCTTCTGCCTGTGTGTTGCTTGTGTTTTGGAAGTGAAAAGTTTGTGCTGTGAGAAGGCAGCATAGCAGGATGTGAGTCCTGCAAATTACCCAGAACCCAATCAAGACCAGCGAGACAAGCATTCTAGTCAGTTCAGTTTTTCAGACAGTTGTTGCTTTGTATACATACTGTCCTAAATTCTTATAGACAAGTGCTTCTGGTTTATCTTCCCTTTCCCCCTCCCATGACAGTCCTCTTAGGAGTCATACCTAAAGATCTGCCAGAAATGCACATATTATTAAGTACAAATAAGTAACTTTTGAGGTGGCTTATTCTACATTTTCTCCTCTTAGCCTGTGTGCAGTGATGGTCGTGGAAATTCAGATATTCACTCAGTACTTATCTCAGATATATATGTATGGAAGCATTTTCTTTCCCAGCTACCTCCTTGTTGTAGTGTCTTGATGTCCCTTGATGTTTTCACATCTCCTACCTCTCTAGTTTAGCTGGTTCTTGTTGCTTTGCTTTCTTTCCCTCTTTCTGCCCAGGTACTTTCCATTTCAGAGCTGGATGCCAGCATCCTAATGGCATGATATAATAAAAAGTCACTTCATGTTTTGCTTTTGTTCATGTTTTTAACTCAGACAGAGGGAATAATAGGATAGGAAGTCAATGTGAAATCAGCCTGAGCCTCCAGTTAATTTTTAAAATATCTTTGCAGGATAATAGTTTATTGAACACAGTCTGTTCAGAGTATAGTCCTAGAAAGCAGAGAGAGAATGTTGCCAGCCTATATCCAAATTTAGTGCTTCAGTTAGACTTTGCAAATTGTTACATCCAAAGCTGGATGTCAATGGATTACCTTAATAACTCTCTGCATTTTTCAAATTCCCCTCTGGTTCCACAGGGCGTACAAGGATAGAGTTGCTCATTTTAACACTAGTTGCATAAAAGTGTTTAGTGTGCTAACAACAGCATCATCATCTTCCTTCAAGCACGTGCCTGTGCGCAGCTGCCAAAATAAAATTGCCAACATTTGGTTTATACAGGTTACATTGATGACTAAATAGTCAGTTCAGCTTCACTCTATCAAAACACATTTAATAGCAATGGCTTGGTTCTGGGTTACCTTGCTTCCTTCTCCCCAATCCAGTGAGTCCCTGTCATTCTTGTAGCATTTGATCTAGGGTTTTCTCATGCCATATTGGGACATTCCAAGAAGTTCAAGACCTTTCTGACTGCTCTGCCTGGATGGGTGAATATACTCTCTGGAATTCAGATATATTCACCCTGGAAAAGAGCAGGCTTCAGGGTGACCTAATTCTGACCTCTGAGTACCTGAAGGGAGCCCACAAGAAAGATGAAGAGACTATTTCCAAGGACCTGGAGTGACAGGACAAGCGGGAATGGCTTCAAACTGACAGAGAGAAGGTTTGGATTGGATATTAGGGAGAAATTCTTCCCTGGGAGGGTGGGGAGGCCCTGGCACAGGTCGCCCAGAGAAGCTGTGGATGCCCCATCCCTGGAAGTGTCCAAGGCCGGGATGGATTGGGCTCTGAGCAACCTGGGCTAGTGGAAGGTGTCCCTGCCCACGGCAGGAGGTTGGAACTGGGTGATCTTTAAGGTCCCTCTCAACTCCCAGCATTCTATGACTCTATGAAATAATTGGATTAAACATGGCTTGAAGGAGGAAAGGGTTAATGTTAAATACATTACTTTTCTGTTTCCTTTGGCTGCTAAGTAGGGTGTGTGTAGGCAGTTCAGCTGATGAATGTTTATTTGGGATCTCAGGCCTTCATTCAGCAATTTTCTTTCAGTGTTTTTTGTCAGGGGACTGAAAAAAAGTTTTATAAACCTCACAGCAGTCACAGACTGGGAAATAAGAAACACTTCTCCTAATTGAAGATATAGAGAAAAATAAAGTAGGCTTGAGGGAGTACACAGTATGGAAGCTGCATCCATTGGTTTCTGGAATAGCTGGAGTCTTAATTTTGTATTTGCTTTTAGAGACAATACTCTCAGTGTTGTGAATGCACCAGTAAAAATTTTAGAGGGACTTAGAGGTGAATGCACGTTTCCTTAATTCAATTAATTTTGTTAATGTGGCAATTCAGTTTAAAAGAAAGAGAAATCCAGCAGGTGCAGTTTTGAACTACCAGAATGTTCAAATTTTTAGCTTTCTTTAGTTTTTGGGAACACTGTGGCCTATCAAGTTGTTAAAAAAAAAATACAAAATTTATTCAATGCTTTAGTCTGTCCTGGATGTTTCCTAACCATACACTGTTACCAGTGCTTCTCTAATACACACAAAGGTCGTTCTAAATTCTTGTGTCTCTGGCCCAGTGTTGAAAACAGAATTAGGCAGGTGAGCAACTCATCCAAGCCATCGTTTCATTGTCAGAGTAAGTCATGTGTTGTCAATTCGTGTGGTTTGCTGATTTCTGCATGGACTGTAACTGAGGCAAATGCCTTCCATCACTTTCCGCTGTGGATTTTGTTCGTTTTAAAAAATGTATTTTCCAAGATGTTAGTGTCTGCAAAGGCTGATGGCCTTCTAAAATCCAAAGAATTATGAAGAAAGCTTGAGTGGAAAGATTGAGCTGCATTTCAGATCTCTTTAGATAAAGGTGGTTGTATTTTTTTCTGTCTTCCTCAGCAATGAAATGTGCCACATACTTGGCATATGATCACTGCCACAGAGGCTGCGTGAAGAGCTGTGAGAATAGTACCACAGTCAGTGTCTGCAAGGATTATCCCACAGAAGGCTGCTTTTGTCCAGAGGGGCAGGTGACTTTTGGTGAGAGCTGTGTTAGTGAGGAAGTCTGCACCCAGTGTGTCACTGAAGATGGCACACGCCACCAGGTAACTACATACATGGCAACTTACCTTTGTGAGTGGTTGGGGTTTGTACTTTCACAAGTAAATCTGTCCTATAAGTCTAATCCCCTTTGGATACTTTATCTTCTAGCTCAGTTCCTCATAACTAGCTGGCTGTCAGCCCCCTGTAGCTCCCCTACTGTGAAATTGGCTGGGATGGATATAAATTCTCAGCTGGGACTGTACAGACCTGGAAAGGCATAATAAATCCACGTGGAGGGATGGCATAACCCCCATTCAGCAGGCTTTTGCCTGTAATGACAATTTAATCATAAATCTGGAACCCTTACTTATAATTTGCTGTGTTCTCTGTGCAAAGTTTACTGAACTCCTCATGAGGGGCAGCAGAGAGGCAGGCACTGATCTTCGATCCCTGCTCTCAGTGACCAGGGACAGGACCCAAGGGAATGGCCTGAAGCTGTGTGAGGGGAGGGTCAGGTTGGATTTTAGGAAAAGGTTCTTCCCCCAGAGGGTGGTTGGGCACTGAACAGGCTCCCCAGGGCAGTGGGCACAGCACCAAGGCTGACAGAGCTCAAGGAGTGTTTGGACAACACTCTCAGGCAGGCATATGGTGGGATTGTTGGGGTTGTCCTGTGCAGGGCGAGGAGTTGGACTGGATGATCCCTGTGGGTCTCTTCCAACACAGCATATTCTATGATTCTATGAAATATTTTCAGTATTGATGGGGAGCAGTGAGAAAAAGACAACCTTATGTCAAGTCACAGTTGTCTATATCCTTTTTTTTTTTTTTTTTACGAGAATTATTCCTTTTAATCATTTTAGTTCTACTGAAAATCAGCCCCCTCTGTGGCAGTGTGGGATTGGGAAGACCTATGGGTGCTGTTGATTCCAGCATCAAACAGAGGGTGTGCCAGATCCTTCTGGTATCCCCTGTTCCAGGTAACGGGGTGGTTCCTCTTCACCCCCAGCTACTCAGCTCTGGGATTTTGCACCTAAATCAGCCAGTCCTCTGAAAACTACATTTTTGTTACAGGATTTGAAGAAGGGACTTTATTTTCAGTGTTTTATGGGGTTTAGATTATTAATGAGATTGTTTGGATTTTTGTCATGCCCTCCAAACCTGTTGTCAAAGACATAATGATTTTTCTAACATAGATCTTCTGTAAATAACAGAAACCTCTGTGTGTCAATGTTCATTCTTTAAGTAAAAAGATAGACTAAAAAAAGCTAAATGAATGTATGTATTCTAAATAACTTCATTTGACACATGCAACTTTAGACACACATTTCATTCAGAAAGAATGAAGTATTATGAACATTTACAGTTAAGCTGAAAGGAAGCAGTGGCTGAAACATCTTTTGAATACTGTTTGCATTGATTAACATCATGAGAAAAGCATCAAACTCAACAGAGTGAACACCTTTCTTTAGGTGTTAGGGTACTATCAGGGGATACAGTTGACTTAGTGAGGCAAGTGTTCCAGGCCAGAGCTGTGCTGAGGCAGCCCCATGTCACAGAATCCCAGAATGGGTCAGGCTGGAAGGGACCACAGTGGGTCATCTGGTGCCACCTCCCTGCTCCAGCAGGGTCATCCCAGAGCACATGGCATAGGGTTGTGTCTAGACAGTTCTGGAATATCTCCAATCAGAAAGACTCCACCCCCGCGCTGGGCAATCTGTTCAGTGCTGGGTCACTGCACAGCAAAGAAGTTCTTCCTCATGTCCAGCTGCAACTTGCTGGGCATCAGTTCCTGCCCGTTCCTCTTGTGCCATTGCTGGGCACCCCCGAGCAGAGCCTGGTCCATCCTCTGCCCCCTCCCTGCAGACACTGACACACATGGATGAGGTCCCCTCTCAGTGTCTCCTCTGGAGGCTGAACAGCCCCAGCTCCCTCAGCCTTTCCTCCTCAGGGAGATGCTCCAGTCCCTGAATCATCTCCGCAGCCTCTGCCGGACCTGCTCCAGTAGCTCCATGTTTCTCTTGTCCTGAGGACCCCTGGACTGGTCACGGCACTCCAGATGTGCCTCACCAGGGCTGAGTGGAGGGGCAGGATCATTTCCCCTGACTTCCAAATGTAACTAATTCTCTTTAAGGAAAATATAGCTTGCAACGTGCATAATCACTGCCCTAAACACAGATCAGTTGTGCACAACTCTTGGGTGACCCTGACAACTCTATTACTGTGCTATGATTCTATATGAAACAGTTATTGCAAATGTAGATTAAAGTCTAGGATCTGTGTGCCTGAAATCCCTGAATCCTCAGTGCACACCTTGGAAATAATGTCTGCAGTGATACCTGCTTTTTGTTGCAGAAGTTCTGAAATTCAGAAATTCCCAGGCCCCTTAATGGGTTTTAACTTCAACAACCTCTCTACCCCAATGGCAAGGCTCAGGTGCAGCTGCCTGGTGGAGGGCAGAGGAGGATCAGCTCACGCAGCTCCTTTGTGTCTCCATCATTGAAGTGTTGCTTGTGTAAGCAGTACAACAGGCAGTGCAACTAGGGATGGGTCATGAGTTCCTTAACCCCCTTCTCTCCCTCTGGGGTTCATTTCTCTGTCCTTTTCTACCCCAGGTTGTGCCTGGGCCTATGGGATTCTCAGTACCAACACTTATAAAGAGCTTTCCTGACACCATATTCTCTTGTAATTTCTTCTGGTAATTAGGAAGAGACTCCTACTTACATTGAAGAAAACCTGCATGAAGATCAAACCTGCTGAAAATGTTAGAGCAAATGTTGTTATTCTGTTTCTCTCTGTATCTTGAAATAGCCACAATCTTTACACACACCCACCTGCAAACGTAGGAATTCTCTGTCTGCTGCCTTCTCAGGACTTGTTAACCCTGAGGCCACTGAGTGTCCTGGCAGAGGACAGAGTTGTTTTCCCAAGCCCTGAGATAGTTTACTGTCAATACATCGATGCAAGCTTTCTTTGACTCAGATGTATTTTCTGTGGACTAATCAACCCTATGTGATTTGGTTCCTAAGCTTTGTTAAACCTCTGCTTGGCTTGTTCTAACATTCTTGTCATTTTATCCTTGCCATGTGGTTAACCTTGGAAAATAAACTGTCTTTTTAGACTCCTAAGGATGGCTTAAAACATGTGAATATCACTGGGTACAGGTGGCAGTATGATAAGATATTTTCTTCCTTTCTTCTTATCACTCAAGGGCTCAGCAGAGTGTTAGTTTTGCTCCAGAGTTTTCTGGATGAACCATTTTCCTTTGTGCCATCCTAACCTACTTCAGTTGTGCAAATTAACATTGTTATCCCACAAGGCATCTTCTCCCTTTTACCTCCCTCTTCACATTGGTGTTAAATGTGGATAGTTCTGTAGAGCTAACTATATCTTTAACATCAATGATTTCCTCTCTCTCATGGAAAGGAGCAGGGATTGAAAAATCACTTTACTGGCAGTTTCTGAACATGCTCATCACCTCCAAGTAGTCACCACAATGAATTTCAGTTTTGGGGTTGCTATAGTGCTTTTCTAGGCTTCAGTCCACTGGAGAATCAAGTGGTGACACTCCAAATATTCTTAATAAAAAAAAAAAAAAAAAAAAAAAAAGCACTGTTTATTTCTCTGTGTTCAAGTATTATCAATTTGGGAAAGCAGACACTTCTATGTATTTCCCAAAATAATGGTGTTTCCCTTATTACCCCTGAACATGCAATCATGGTATGTAATTGCTCTGCTGTTACTCACAATAGCCTGCAATTGCATTTGTAATATCTGAACATTTTTCGTGCTTAAAACAATAGTAATTCCTCATCCCATTCATGCATTCATTACATCCTTTGCTAAGTTGGTACATTACAGTCATTTCAGAATTATGTGTCTCCTTAGTTTCTTAGTGTTAACAGAGCAACCAGCCAACCCTCCATGGAGACTTCTGATTTTCCAAGTTAGCGTTACTCACTCTCACCCACTCCCATCACTAGCATACCAGTGACCAGAATATTTGATTTCTTTCTAACAATCTGTTGGGTTTTTTTCCTGCAGCTCATGGAAACGTGGATTCCTGCGGATGAGCCCTGCATGATCTGCATGTGTCTCGATAACCAGAAAATAAACTGCACAGTCCGACCTTGCCCGACTCTCAAACGTAAATTCATTTTGCTCTAAGTATGATTGAGCCTGAATTGATGTTTTTGTCACCCTGGTTTTCTATTTCTAATCCAAGCTTGTTTTATGGATGGTTTCTTCTCACTCCAGCTGCTCAGTGTGGTCCATGTGAAATCCCTCATCTGCGCTGGGGTCCCGGCCAGTGCTGCCCCGAGTACGAGTGTGGTAGGTTCTCATAAACTTTTGGATTCCTCTTGGTCTGTACTTTTACCAGATAGTCCTAAGTTTACAATCTTTTTTTTCTTTTATTTAAATGCTGCATTTTTGAAACTACTGAATGACTGTGCAAACATCCGTGTGGAAAAAGAAAGAGCTCCTAAGGATGTGATTCCCCCTTCACTTCCAACTTTGTCCCTCTTTCTGTAACAGAAGAGGAAGGGAATGGAGCAATTTGTTTTTGTCTAAGTGACATTAGAATGGTCTTTTTTCAAGTGTCTATTTTTGCATGGTCTATATTTGCACGGTCTATATTTGCACATTAAATATATCATTAGAACCTTAATCCCCATAACCCAAGCTTGAACTCTTCTCTAAGCTATTTTGAAAACAAACTCTGACCTATTGAACTCTAATGTACTTCATATTTTAGGACAGCAATTGAGTGTTGGAGAAAAAAATGTTTAATGGGGATGTGCATGTTTGTGTGTGTCTTGAGAACAGACTAGTCAGGCATGGTTTAAACACTCTCAATTTCTGTTCTTAGTCTGTGATTTGGTTTCCTGTCATTTGCCTCCTGCCCCTGTCTGTGAGTTTGGCCAGCAGATTGCTCTGACCAACCCTGGAGAATGCAGACCAAATTACACATGTGGTAAGATATTTTTTCATAGCAGGGAGTGACACTGGAGCATTGGATTTGAGCAACACTGACAACTTCCTTTAGAGATTATTTTGTTCCCCTCTGAAAGGTTTAATTTTGAAGCCAACTGACATGTAATGATCTCACATACTTGAAAGAAGGGTGTTGCTGGCACTTCCTGAGTACACTTTTGAATTAAGGACTAGAGAAGCACTTTGCTTTTGGACGTGTGTGCTCTGCCCTTTATGCTTATTTTATACATCTTGTTTGTATATGAGACAAGAATTTTTTTGGCAGGGCAGGAACTTTTCCTGAACCTGCAGCACAATCTTTGACCTGAGCCTTTTATATCTGCATTACTTCTTAGTCTTTACAACAGCTTGCAGTAGCAATAAATGCCCTGCTGCCAGAGAACTGTCTTGTTCTCTAGCAGCGCTCTGGAATTCCATGAGTTTGACACGGTACCCACCTTTTCCTGGTAGCCTGTGACAGGGAAGTCTGCAGTTCAATTCCAAGACCTTCCTGCCCACCGCATCGGGAGCTGACTGTTGTGAAGACCGAGTGCTGTGATAAATACGAGTGCACCTGCAACTGTAGGAACTCAACAGTGAGCTGCCCTCTGGGATATCTCTCCAGGTCTCTCACCAATGACTGTGGCTGTGTATCCACCACCTGCGTTCCAGACAGGGTAAGGGAAAAGAAATGTCTTCCCCACAGATGACAGTGTCACTTAGGCATGGAGTGGCAGCACCAAAGTAAGCAGGGATTAACAAACTAGTGAGACTGCTGGAAAATGGTGCCAGGGCACTTTTAATTTACATATGACTGAAAGACACAATGTTGCTTCTTCTATTCCAGTAATTTATTCTGACAGAACCAACCCATTTTTTGTGACTTTGAGACAGCCAGATTTTTTTTTTTAAATATAAATATAAGCATATATATATAATACTTTTATATGTATATAATACATATATATTTGATGTATGTATGTACCAAACCCATTTGAAACCTAAAGGTCATTCAAACAGGAATTTCACTGGTAATTTTTAGATTTTCAGTTTGGTTTTGGATAACAGAGCTACATGCTTTTGGATCACTACACTTAATATATATTCTTCCAATCCCATACTAAATTTATGGAAACATTTGTTATACCTTAGACCTAAACTCCTTGTGCCTGTTGATTACCTTTGCTGGAGGTGTTGTATCTAATAAGAACTTTGTTGTCACTTTTAAGATTTTGCCAAATTAATACTCGACTCTGTTAAAGCTTCACTAGGGTATATTTTTCTTATTTTGCCAACCTTTTATTTAGTTTTTATATTATGTCTACCATTAAGGTAAGCTTGCTTAGAGGAGAATTTGCAGGGCAATTGAGCCTTCTTATTAAGCCTTAACATAGGGTTGCAAGAAAAAGTATCTCAGGAGTTCTAGCCTTTATTTTCTAAGTAGTTCATGACCTTGAATAATTCATTTTATGTCTCTGGGACTTACTTGCTATATCTGTAAAAATAAATGATGCTCTTCTCTTTGACACCATGCTGTAAAATGTACTAATAGAAAGTTGAATAGAAGAGATGGCAGTGCTTTTTGGGGGCAGCTGTGATGGCCTAAGGAGAATGAATGCTTTTATCCCCAAGTTGGATCTTTTCAGGTCAGATGATTTAGCTGGAAGTTTTGCATGCAAGGCTCCTTCTGCAGAACTCACTGTTATCTCCCAATATTGTGTTACATTATACTTACAGGGAAACTGAGTCAGACTCTGAGAAATTCCACTGACTGCAGATAAAATTCTCCAGTTTATTCTTTATAAAGCTTTAGATTTTATTTTTCCTCAAGAGACTGTCCACAATTTTAAGACCTGTAGCATTTCTGGGGCATTTCTAGCATTTTATTCCATAAAACTAACGTTGGGTTTCACATCTTAAAATGCAGCCTTTTGGAGGCAGCAGTGTGCCCTTGCAGCAGCAATGTGCTCTTTCATGTATTAATTGTTGCATTTAATAGGTGTGTGTGCACAACAACATAATCTACTCCGTTGGGACGACCTGGGAAGATGGTTGCAGGGAATGCTCTTGCACTGGTATGAGGGATGATGTTACGGGACTTCAGATGATGGAATGCCGTGACAAAGTGTGTAACACGTTCTGCTCTAGGGTGAGTAAACATCTAAACAAGTGCTTTAGCCAGCAGAGCCCTGATGGGAATCTGAATTGATTGCTTTTAAACCTGCTTGTTTATAGAGAAACCAGAGAAAAGTGGAAAATAAGTGTTGTAGCAACGAAATTATCTTGGGAACGGAGTCTAAGAGGGCCTGAGCATTACTGACTTGATTTTAGGGTTGTTGTTTTAGGATCGTATCCTGCTGCCAAGAAAATCAGTGACAAGTTTATTTTGCATTTTGATAAAAGAAAAACTGCATCCTGAAGTGTCTGTCATTTACACCACTTGCACAATAAGTGTTCACGATGTCTGAAGTTCAATTACAAATGTCTGTTCTAGCTCAAGTTCACTTTCTGAAGTTCACATTTCAGATCTGTCTGTTGCTCAGCTCAGCCCATTGTAGCAGTAATAACACCACATGCTGTGGCCTTTATTATGCTCAGACATCTGCTACATGCCATAAAATTCTGTGTTTTGGAAGCCTGCAAAGGAAGTATGATCTGCTCTGTTATACTGACATAGCTGGTCAAGCAGGAACAGACAGATAATTGGTATAAAAAGTTGGCGGAGGAGTATGACTTAGGTTGGATATTGGGAAAAGGTTTTTCACCCAGAGGGTGGTTGGGCACTGGAAAACACTCCCCAGGGAAGTGGTCACAGCACCAGATCATAGAATCATAGAATCAGACAGGTTGGAAAGGACCTCATCAAGTCCAACTCTTGATCCAACACCACCACGGTTACCAGACTATGGCACTCAGTGCCACGTCCAGCCTCATCTTGAAAACCTCCAGGGATGGAGAATCCACCACTTCCCTGGGCAGCCCATTCCAATGGCTGATTACCCTCTCTGTAAAGAATTTCTTTCTAATATCCAACCTAAACCTCCCCTGGCACAGCTTAAGGCCGAGCCCTCTTGTCTTACTGCTGGTTGCCTGGGAGAAGAGACCAACCCCCACCTGGCTACAACCTCCTTTCAGGGAGTTGTAGAGAGCGATGAGGTCTCCCCTGAACCTTCTCTTCTCCAGGCTAAACAACCTCAGCTCCTTCAGCCTCTCCTCACAGGACTTGTGCTCAAGTCCCTTCACCACCCTGGTTACTCTTCTCTGGACCTGCTCCAGCCCCTCAATGTCCTTCCTGAACTGAGGGGCCCAGAACTGGACACAGCACTCCAGGTGTGGCCTCACCAGTGCTGAGTACAGGGGCAGAATCACTTTCCTGCTCCTGCTGCCACACTGTTCCTGATCCAGGCCAGGATCCATTGGCCTTCTTGGCCACCTGGGCACACTCTGGCTCATGTTCAGCTTCCTGTCAATCAGCACCCCCAGATCCCTTTCTGCCTGATGTGTCTAAGAAGTTCAAGGACAGCACTCTCAGGCACGTGGTGGGATTGTTGGAGCTGTCCTGTGCAGGGCCAGGAGTTGGACTTTGTGATCCTTGTGGGTCCCTTCCAAGTCAGGATATTCCATGATTGTATGACTTGAAACAGCTTCCCATCATCTGTGGTCTCATGTGCTCACAATCTGCAGGTTGAGGAGGCTGTGCAGGGTCCATGTGGAGCAACTGTTTGGGGTTGAGAGTATTCTCTGAGGTCTTTTTTGGGGTTCAGAGTATTCTCTGAGGACCTTCTTTGAGGTCTTTTCCCCAAGAGTTTGTCCTTCCTTGAGGTCCCTTCTGAAATCCAGAAGCAGCTAATTTGTTTTATTGCCCAGTGCAGGAGAAAAGATGAGCTGGCTAATGCTCTTCAGATCTGAGTTATAAAATGTTTATACAAGGCTACATATTGCATCAGCCCCCACAAAATTCAAACAGTTGACCAAGCAGCATTTCCAGCTGTGTGTTGTAACATCTTTAATAATGTGTCTGGGGGTCAAAAACTGACCTTGGGCATAGAGCATTTATGTGCAGCACCTCAAGGCTGAATTAATGTTGTGGCAGAAACCCTGAATTGCCTAAGTAGTTTTAAATAATCTTTTAAATTTACACTCATATGTATTTTAAAGCAGTAAATCATGCACTGAAATTTGACTATGAACTTTTTGGTTAAGCAAACCAACATTTGAACAGCAATTCTCCTTTCTGAACTCTATTAAGCTAATTGTGCCTTGGTTTTCAAAGAATTTCAAATGCCTTAATGCAACTATATCTCAATATAATTTAACTTCTAGTCTCTGTATCAGCACAAGGCTTGACAGCATATGTGTGTGTAGGTGAGGAGCCGTGAACAAGATGTAAACTTTTTTTAAATAACATTTTCCTCTGCTGTGTCTTAAATGCTGCATCATTCTCTAGGACCAGAGCAAAAACCCGATCCATTAGAGAAAAAAAACAACAAACCAAACTAATGCTTCTGCAAGTGCAGCGTTGGGTGAGAAAGTCTGAGGTTGCCAAATGCAGTGAAAACATGAGGGTAGATGTGAGGGTTTTCAGCTGCTGCAAGAGAATCCCTTCAGTTTGTTGTTTCTAGTATGGCAATTACTATGAAATACCAGATCTAAAATATCTGGCTGTGTTTCAGCTCAATTGTTTGCTATTCAATAAAATACAGCAGCAGTATCAAAAAAACCCTGTTGAAAAACAAATAAAAAGACTAGGTGGAAATGCTGCCATTGGATTTTTGGGAATCTGTCATTTCTTCAGCTCCTTTAATGGTTATCAAAGTTGTACAACCAAAACTGTAGCTGTTGGAGTACCTGGATAGCTCAGATTTTTTTTTTTTTTCTCTTTGCTTATTCCTGGTTCATGGATATACATGTCAAGGATAGCAGCAGTGCTGTAATGCAGTTTGAACGGACTTTAAAGCTTATTTTTCAAGCTCAGATGAAATGGCATTGAAAGCTGTATTGGTATTAAACATATACTTTAATCACGGATCACTACTAAGGTGACACTTAGATTCTCTGCTGCTCATGGTAATTAATTTCATTGTCAGGTGTTAAAGTTGTGCAGTATTCTGTATGACTGTGTCCTCTCACTTTCGTGAAAACAGTTTGGAGTGTTTTTTCTATGTAAATAAAAAGAGAACCCCCCCCCCCCAATCCCATAATATATACCAGCTCCTTCATGTTTATGTTGTCCTTAGCATGACAAAAGTAAACTCAAATCTTATCTGTAATTTTGGAGTAAGGTAAATAAATGCTATGGAAAAAAGGTGGATGTTTCATTTAAATGGATAACTTGAAGTATTAGATGATTATGAGAACAATGGAGCATAATTTTATGGGGTAAGTGTTTAAGACAAACCCATCTGGCCAAGTGTTTGTAAATTCATTAGCTTAGATTTCCAAGCATCTTGATTAATTAACTTAAAATAAAGAATATTTGTGCCTTACATGCAAAGGCATGGATATATGTTGACTGCAAAAGCTAGGACTTTAATCTCCAGTATTTTAAAGGAATATTCTCCTTTTAAGTAGCATATAAAGCATGGTAGTAAAGGGCTTAATAATATATTTTAAGGGGGGGGCAAAGAAAATAATGTAAAAGGAAGACTGCTGTTTGAATATTAGATGTGCAGAATCTCATTTAAAATCTGTGAAGGTAATTTCAAACATCCTGCTTGCATTTTAAAGTATATTTTGTTATGGGAATTAGGAAATTAATGTTCTAGAGACTTAACTCTGTTTGTAAGTTCTCACTGTGGTAAATGAGGGCAGCTCCAGGGAAGTCTCCAGAATTGTGCTAGTTCATCACCACTGAAGATTTTGCTTTCAGCATTTTAAGTTGATTTCTCTCCATCCCACTGGGTTTTTTCTCAGTTTACTGGTGCCATTTGCATTGTCTTTGGTTCCTCCCAACAGTCTCTAGGTACCATCATCTCAATATGTAAAAGGCAAACATTGGACCCTTCTTCAAAACTCTGTGTTGAGGAATAATTTCTGTCCTTTCCTGCTTTGTTGGCCAAAAGGCAGGACAGAGTTTTCTGGCCAAAGCCTTAGCACCCTGGAAGAGATGAACTATGTGTCCTGAGCAACACTAGAATGAAGGGGGGAGTTCAAATACGAGGGCTGCCTTGTGATGCCTCACCCCTTCCCTTCTGGGGCAGGAGAATTTGTTTAGTCTTGTAAAATAAAGCTTTTGTTTTTCCTGTGGGCCCAAATTTTCACTGTGTGAGGTGCAAAAGGTGGGATTTTCTGATGATGAAATATTTCTCAAGCTGTGGAGGATCTGTGACTGTGATGAATCGCTGTCCACCTTATTCCTTAAGTACAGAGAGATGCTCTGCTTTTTAAGGAGCTCCTAGGCTGTTGCAGGTGGTTCAGGGGCTGTGTTAGAAGTTCAGCTGGTGCTGAGATTGGGAGCTGTGATCTCCTGTGCTTCTTCCCTTTAGGAATCAGAGTCCTTGGGTTTTGAACACACCAAGTTTTGAACACACAAAAGGGTCACTCAGGCAGGTTGAACTGTCCAAACCTGACATTTGGACATGAAGGACATGGACCTGCTGGAGCAAGTCCAGAGGAGGCCACCAAGATGATCAGAGGGATGGAGCAGCTCTGCTGGGAGGAAAGGCTGAGAGAGTTGGGATTGTTCAGCCTGGAGAAGAGAAGCTTTGGGGTGACCTAATTGTGGCCTTCCAGTGCCTGAAGGGAGCCCATAAAGAAGATGGATTTCCAAGGGCCTGGAGTGACAGGACAAGGGGGAATGGCTTCAAAGTGACAGGGAGTCACTTTGTGACTTAGATTGGGTTAGATTGGATATTAGGGTAAAGTTCTTCCCTGTGAGGGTGGGGAGGCCCTGGCTTATGTTGCCCAGGGAAGGTGTGCCTCCCCATCCCTGGAAGTGTTGAAGACCAGGTTGGATGGGGCTCTGAGCAACCCGGGATAGGGGAAGGTGTCCCTGCCCATGGCAGGAGGTTGGAACTGGATGATCTTTAATGTCCCTTCCAACCCAGGCCATTCTATGATTCTATGATCTTGTCAGTGCGTTAGGGGTGCAAATCACCCCTGGAGTCTGCTGTGTAGCACGTCTTTGCACTTAAGATGTCTCTGTTCAAACCAACTTAGTGAACTTTGGGTCCTGTAGCTGGATTTTGCTTTATTCTGGACACAAACAGCTCATGGATTTTTACTTCTCCGAGTTTGCCACACAAATAAAAAATTGCATCTGATACTTCCGATGCTTCAGACCTGTATTTAGCGGCTAAAAGTAACATAAAACAAAAAGCACAACTTTTCCCCCAAAGCTGGGTTAAACTCTGGTATCACATTTTATAATATTATATGAAATACACTTCCATATCAAAGTTCACTGATTATCAAGGTTTGCTAATGTGTTTCATGCTGCAAATCAGGGATGTTTCATGGAGGGAGGGAGCAGTTGGGAATACTTCAGTAATTCAGTTCAAAGGGTTTGACCAAAATAAAATTATGCTTAGTTTCACTGGCATTTTTCTCATGAACAGTATTTTCTATGGCAGAACATCTTTCTTTCAACTCTGTATTGAAATCAGTGTTATGTTTTGCCCCTTGGAGACTGCCTGGCTATTAAATATAGAATATATTACTTCTAATTAGATTAAAGCTCATTGCTCTCTTTCACTTAGATACTCCAATGTTTAAGTATTTGGTTACTTGTTTCAGGAGATGAATATGTATTAAAAGTGAGAATTGGGATTCCTGTTGTTTTGGTGGTGTTTTTTCTTTCCTTTTTTTTTTAGTTGACCTATTTTTAATTTCCCTGAATTCACAAGATTTTTTTACTTCTCTGGCCCATGAAGGTATCACAGGTCCTACTGTTCAATTATAATTTTAATGCAGCTTATTTAATTTTCCATAATTGTTAGACTTCGATAAGTTACATTATCTCTAGTGTTGCATGGTAGTTTCATTTTATGTTTTCTTAATTTGTAGATTTTTTTTTTTAAAATACCTTTTGCAGTTAATGTTTGGGCTTATATTGTTTTGGACTTGGCAGTTCTGGGTTAATGGTTCAATTTGATGATCTTAAAGGTCTTTTTCAACTTAAATGATTCTGTGATTGTATGAAAAGATAAAATGATCAATCAAAACTGGTCCCTGGACTACATCTGACCAACCTTTTCTCTCTGCTTAAGCACAGGGCAGTCAAAACATTTGAATGTGCCGAGACTGAATTCCACCCTTGAATTCTCAGGAGTGGGAAGGGGAGTTTTGAGTGCTGATTAATCTCCAAGATACAACAAGAACAATTTTTACTTTTAATTTTCTTTTATAAAATATGTATTTATACACACACACACATATATATATAATATGAAATACTTTTTAAAAAATAAATCTCATGACTATATATGCCTTGTATGTAAAAACAGTGACTTAACATAGTGGGCTCGTTTAAACTGGATATATATTCACATGTAGTTTTCTCTGAAAATTTACCAAATAGCAGGGCAATTCTGACAACCTTAGAGGTGGACCCATTTTTTCTTTTACACTCCTCTGTGGGGCTGTATTATTGGCAAGACTTGATCTTTACAATTTGCTAAAAGAAACTACTCAAGGCCCACCAGCTGATTGACATGACCTGAGCAAGGATAGCACCTCGAGTTAGTCCACGTAGCTGCAGTCAATGTGCCTTCAAAATATAGATTAGGCAGGAACTAATGAGAAAAGAATTTCTGCTTCTAACGTTGTGTGCATTTTAACTTATCTTTTCTGACAGGTAGTGTTAAAGGTTTAACAGGATGCTGAGCTGGGTCAACCACTTGTAATAGCAATGTGTGGCCTTACAGTTGTTTTTCAAGCTCCCCTTTTCAGAAGCTGTTGCTGACATTAAACGTTGAACCCTTTTAGGATCAATCTTCTCATTTGTCTCCTGTTCCTGGATCAGTCAGTCCTTTTCTTTTCTCCTACAGGGGTACAAGTACGTTGTCCCAGAAGGGGAGTGCTGTGGGAGGTGCCAGAAGGTTGCCTGTGAGGAGCCGCGGTTTCGGCCTCGGGGTGATGCAGATCCTCCTTTGTATCAGGTGAGGTGCCAGTGGTGGGGACGCTTCCTCTTCCAGCAGAAACACCCTGGAATTATTTCATGTTCCACAGAAGGAGGTGAAGAAGATGCCAGCTATTTTTTCTACACATCAAGCAGCACCGGGGAGCAATGGTTTGGGGTGGCATGTGACTTACCCACCTGATTCTAACAAGTGAACCTTCCCCACCCTTTTCTGGGTCTATGTTTTGTGTAAAATTACTGATTTCAGAAATGGCAGCTCGAAGGAATGTTAGTGGGACATGATGCTGTCAGGTATTTGTTTAAATTATCCCAATTAATTTTTACGGCTCTGTGGACAGCAGATGGATGGGGTTGCAGAATTTTCACAGTCCAAATAGGATATCCTATTTGGTACACACTGAAATATCAGGAAACAATGAGGATAGAAAGGTGAATTTTTCTCTGGTTGCTGAAGATGGTTGCAGTATGTCAGATCAGACCACAGTGGTCCAGGCCACACGTGTTTTCTGCTCAAAATAAGAGTTTGTTTTCAACAGTGTGCCTCTTCCCTGAGGATTCAAAGACCCACCAGGAAGTGAGTGCATGCAACACCCATTTAAAATGCACTGCAGATACTCTGCCACTCTGCAAAGCTATTTGGATGTTTGTTTTTTTCTTCCCTACAATTTTAATTCTTTTGGTCTATTTACCATTCTATCCCTAACCCAACCACCCTTGACAAGCTTTTGGCGGCTTCAGTAACCTTAAATTGCTTAATCCTATGTAGAGCTTTGGATTCAAAAAAGGCAAGAACAGTAAATTAAATATATTTAAAATAAAAGGCCACCCCACATTTTTTTCTCCAAGTGCTGTTCTTTATAACATGTTTATGTCTTTATATCTCACTTTCACATATTTAATATTAACTTTTTAGTTCCTTCTTTGACAAAGGAGTCTGCTGCTGTCTTGAAAAACCCCAGACATGTTAATGTATCAGTTTGCAGCCTGCCTCTTCCCTGATTTTAACCAGGGCATCTCTTAATGTGGATCAATAATTTTCATAAAACAAGTCCTCAGAAGGCCTATTTAATGTCCCACTGTGTTATACTCTGCAGTCTCTTTCTTGCTGTGTACTCTTTGAATTCTTTTGTCATTAACTGAGAACTAAGTATTTAACACATGGGAGTAAAGTGTAGCCTAAGAGCAAAGATTTTTGAATTTACTGCAGTTGAGGATCTGATTTTCATTTTTGCTGTTCTTGGAGTGTGTCTGGGATGGTAACAGTGGAGGCATAAAGCTGCAAAGCCATGACCAGCTCCTCCCAGCACTGAACTATGACAGCATCTTCTTTCTGACCTGTGCTGGTGTCCCTTCCCATAAATTGCACTTGAAGTTCCCGCTTTGTCTGACCCTGTGGGTGATTATAATCAGTGAAACTATCAATAGATCCTGGATCTGGTCTCTTCTACATTTACAAGTGTTTTCAGGTCTAGAGCCCATTGCCAAAACCTTCTTTGGACTTAGCAGAGCTCATTTGCAGCAGGTTCCAGCAGAAAGAGGGCCAGCTTAGCCACAAGTGCAGTGCATCCAGCTTCCAGGCAACAAACTCAGATTGAAGTCTAGTTAGGAGTGCTTTTTCACATGTTATTTGACCTGTGCTTTGATTTTCCACCTCTAGGAATTATTCCTGTAATTCCTATTCTCTACAAACAAAGCAGTTCTATAAACTGATTGTCATGGTAAGAATGTGTGGAGAAATCAGGCTGTTCCAGATGCAGTAAATGTGCTTTTGGCAAACCAGCACGCTGGCTGTGGTGGTCTTCCCTCTCTCCAGTGGCACAAAATACTGCTTCCTATATTTAATCCCTTTATAACTTCCCATCAGGTTGGCTCAGAGTGGCGCTCCCCCTTCAACCGCTGTGTTATCAACTCCTGTGTCCAGGTGAACAATGAGGTTTTTGTGCAGGAAAAGAATGTTTCTTGTGCTCAGATGGATGTGCCTGCCTGCCCAGAGGGAACTGAGCTGCAGTGCAACCAAATAATTGACTGCTGTCCTTCCTGCAGATGTGGTAAGGCTTTGTGTATGACAAATGGATAGTCCTGTGCAGGACTAGGAGTTGGACTCAGTGACCCTTGTGGGTCCCTTCCGACTCAGCATTCCTTCCAACTTCTTCCCAGCTGATGTTCACTGTCTCCTGTTGTACCACTTGCTGTTGAAGCTCTTTTGCATTGCTTCAGAGACACATACTGGGCTTTGTTTCTGCGTTGCTAAGCATTTAAGAGATCTTGAGATGCTTTTGGCCTATGAAGGTTCAAAGCTCCTTCCAGTGCCTGCCAGGAAAAGAGAGTTTGCAGGCAACCATGGTGTCCTCTGCCTGTCTCTGAGGTTGTGGCTGTGCATGAGCTGGCCACGTGTGCTGGCAGTCAGAACCTCCCCCGTGCCCTGGGCTGCACCCAAAGCAGTGTGGGCAGCAGGGGAGGGGGCGGAATTCTGCCCCTCTGCCCCCTCTGGGGAGACTCCCCTGCAGAGCTGCCTCCAGCTCTGGGGGCCCAGCACAGGAAGATGGAGAGAGACTATTTACCAAGGACCTGGAGTGACAGGACATGGGGGAAAGGCTTCAAGCTGTGGGAGTAGGTTTAGGTGAGATATTAGGACAAAATTCTTCCCTGTGAGGGTGGGGAGGCCCTGGCACAGGTTGCCCAGAGAAGCTGTGGCTGCCCCATCCCTGGAAGTGTTCCAGACAAGGTCGGATGGGACTCTGAGCAACCTGGTATCCTTGCCCATGGCAGGAGGGTTGGAACAACATGATCTTTCATCCCTTCCAATGTGCCTATGATTCTATGATTCCTAGCAAAGACTTGGCTCAGAAGTCCGAATCAAAATATTTGGCTAATTGGCCTCAGTCTGGGAGGACTCACAGTCATGTTTAGTTGACAAGTATGTGTGTAACCACAGGGTGAGGAGGCAGCAGTGGGAAGAGGATGTATGTACTCTGACTTGCAGAAAACCTGGGTGCATCTTCTGAGAATGTGGAGCTTGAACTGGAGGGGAAAGTTTATATTGTACCATGTACGTGTTAAAAAATATCTCAGCAAAGGATACTTCGATGTGGAATTAAGGATAACTGACAAATATTGCTACCTTTCAAGGTATAATGTAAGAGGGCTCAGGTATGACTCTCTGTAGTGAAACTTGGTGTACATCTCTTCAGGTTGGAACTATGATAAGTCATACCTTATTGATTAAATGTTGGTGATTGATTGATTAAGTGATTGATTAAATGTTGGTGCTGTCATTTTAATGCTAATGCTAAATGGAATATTGTCTTCTTTTTCAGTCCCCCTGAATGGCTGTCCTTTGAATGGCACTGTAATTGGGGTAAGACACAATTCCTTTTACTTGTGATGGTAAGAGATTTAGATATATGAATAAGCTTTTGAAGGAAACACACTTGCCAGAATACACAGAGGGAGAATAAAGGGCAGCTTTTTTCAGACAGAATCTCTGCGAGTGAGACCTTGGAGTAAAAGTGGTGGCAATGGGCTCAGCGTGTGTATGTCCAGCTCATGGCCCTGCTGTTGTCTTTCTATATGACAGTGGGTATCTCTGTGAAATGGGGACAGTAATGTTTCCTTGTCTTGAAAGGATGCTTGAGAAAAGTGCTTAGAAACGGTGCTAATCTGCATTATGTAATGGTTTGCAGACTACCAAACACACAGGAAACTATCTGCGAGGGTTAATCCCAGAAATGATCCTTGCCCATTTCAGGGAAGCAAAAACTTCCCACATTCTACTTAGAGGATAAGGCAGATTAAAAAAGGATGGAGACTTGCTCCACCTGTGTGGAAGGAGAGGTATCCCTCCTTGGCTATTAGCAGGAACAGGAAAGCTGGGCTTCCTCACTCTTTGACCTCTTTTTCCTTTCAAGATCCCTGCTGATATGCCCTCTGAGGAAATTTTTCCTCAACTGTGTATTTAATGGATAGATTAAGACATGTTTAACCCAGCCCATGACAGTGGGAATGATGGGAGTTAAGCATCTGATCTCATTTATGCCGAATTTATCTTTGGACAGCTCTGTCAATTGTCCATTGTTTCCCTAAATCCATATTCTGGCAGCACCTCTGGTGTCAAAGAGCTCTAAATATTCTCATCATCCCCCAGGGAAACAGGTTCTCTTTTGGTCATTTGACCTAACTTTTAGCCTATGTATTCCTGCTTTGTCAACATGTCTTCTTTTTTTCATTTATTTAAAGGTGAATTTACTCAAATCTCTTTCTATTTTAGAGGAGATATGGCAGGGGAAACATTTCTCCATCTATTTCCTTTGCCTTGGATATTTTGTTTTTTTCATAGTCAATTGGCATAAGTTTATCACTATTTTAGAGCTAAAGTCATGTCATCGAGGATCCATCATTCTGTGTAGGGATTACTTCCCCGGAGAACTAAATCCAAGGAATTACTCCACCTTTCTTGTCAGAAAACTTGCTTAAAAGTGGTAAAAATCTGAAATAATCTTCTTTCTCTTTGATCCATCTGCTTGTCTCCTCTATAGTATGTCTTCAGAACTAGTTGTGGCATTCTATAAGGACCATACTTGTAGGGAATGTCAAGTAGGATAGTATTTCCCAGCTCCTGTCACCTGTTATATAGGATAAACATAAATATATATGTATATATATTCTGTGTTGCAAATAGAAGTTGTCTCTCCCTTTGCATGCTGTTCTTTGACAACCAACTAATCTTTTCCTCTTCCAACAAAACCTTTACCTGATCTGTCAAGTAAAGTCTTTTTTTCCCCCTCTTCTCAAGTGTTTTGAAATATTTAAAAATACTTTAAAATGAAGCATAAGCAAATTTTGAAACAAAATGCCACCTTGAAGGCCAAACGAGAAATATCTGTATTTTTGAGACTTCAAAATATTTCTGATTCTACACCATTGAAAAAAATATTCCTATTTAATCAAGTTATCGAAATTTATAATAAGTTTGTGAAGTGTTTCGGCTGAACAAAACTACATTTTGATTAATTCTTATTGTATTAGAACTTGTCTAAAATGAATAAACTTTTCAATTCAGCTTCAATATAAGCTTCATTTAATGAGTTATTCTAAGTTAATTAGCTGTATGTCTAACAGCTTTTGAGCAGCTGGTGTTACTACAGCTTTGTCTTGTCCTGTTCTCTGCTCCAATGACTGGTTCCAGAGTCCTGGTCAGGAAAGATGTGCTGTCCACAGAAGTTTTTCCTTCCTGGGTTTCAAAGCCTTTATTCTGGGTCCTTTAAGAACAGGTTTCAAGTTTCATTTTATAACAAGGGAAAACTTTGCTGCATTAACTCATTCACTGAATAGTTCCAAGTTTTGAGTCTTTTACTGCTTGGCTTAATCCCTTTACATTTTTCTCTTGTATCTGGTTACCAATATTATATTCCAGTAATTGGGTGCACTGCATTCACTCTGCTGTTCTTAACAATGCTGTGGGTTTTAACTGCAGAATTCCAAGCTGATGCTGTATCTACCAGAAGAATTATCTGTATCACTCATCTGTTTTCCCAGGCTTTTACCGAGTGGCATTTTTTGAGGGAGATCTGAACAGATCTGGGCTTTATTCAGGTTGTTTTGGTTGCGTGGGGTTGGCAGATAGTGACATTTCATTTCAAATTAGGCAAGAAAACACATGATAGGTGTGTTATATAAAGGGGAAAAGATGTATCAACCCATTATTTCACTCAGATCTGCCAGGCTAAGGACACTTCGGATAAAGGTAAGACCTTCCCCTAAAAGTTCGAGGCACTTGTGTGAGGATTTCATTTCAAAACGTCTCTAGTAATCACCGTGTTCCTGCCTGTAACTGTGATTTTGATATATACTCAACTTTATCTATTTTGTATTCAATTGGAATGTCAGAACTATTTAAAGATTCAACAGGGATATCAATTATAATATCAGTTGGGGCTTTATAATATCAGTTGTGGTCTTAAAGCCTAGAGCTGCTGAGGCATTCTTTGATAAACATTTCCTTCTAGAAGGCCTGAATTAAGTATGATTATGATACTAAACTGAGCAAACCCAATCCCAGTTTGAAGCAGGTCAGCATGATGAAGGCACCTCCCAGATTTGCAAGGAATCCAACTACTGAGTCTACAACGTGTGTACGTGCATGCGCGTATGGAGATATGAACATGGGGAGCAATCCTTGTGTCACTGGGTTGAATGCCATGTGCTCTGTCCTAGGACTATCACTCTGGTGCCCGAGTGCTTTCCAGTGTTGAGATGAAACAAGAAATTTGGAGTTTCATATGGTATTTGCTATCCATCTGTTGTGGTTTAACCCCAGCCACCAACCAAGCTCACTCACTCCCCCACCAGTGGGGTCGGGAAGAGAACAGGAAGGGTAAAAGTTGGAAAACTCATGGGTTAAGATAAAGACAATTTAACAAGGAAAGAAAAAACCATGCAAGCAAAGCAAAGCAAAACAAGGAATTAATTCACAGCTTCCCATGGGCAGGCAAGTGTTCAGCCATCTCCAGGAGAGCAGGGCTCCATCATGTGTAACAGTGACTTGGGCAGACCATCACTCCAAACATCCACGCCTTCCTCCATCTTCCCTCCACTTTGTATACACAATGCCACGTGGTCTTGGAATATCCATTTTGTCATTTGGATCAGCTGTCCTGGCTCTGTCTCCTCCCAACCTTGCACGCACCCTCAGCCTCCTCACCAGCATGGCAGCAGGAAAAGCAGAAGAGACCTTGGCTCTGCGCAAGCAGTGGTTCACCAACAGCAAAACCAGCTCTATATTATCACCATATATATATACATTTATATAGATGTAAAATATATATTAAATGTTATCTATATTATCACAATGAATTTGTTCATTACAAATCCAAAACACAGCCCCATAGTAGCCACTGGGAAGAAAATTAACTCTACCCCAGCCAAAACCAGCACACCGCCCTCTCCCATAGCGAAATGGGAGTGTATCCTCATGCCTATATCCAATGAGGTTTTTTAATGCTCCAGCTTAATGATATTCACTTCAAAAAGTTAAACCAGGAAAGCTGAGAGTCCCATGCTGAGGCCTCACGGTGAGCTCTCCCCCCACTGGTATTGCCTCTTCCATCATGGTGTATGTGGGGATCTCTTTTCTAGACCTCCACAAAACAGGGAAAAAGTCATTACTGTTGCTGGTGCTTCATGGAAAATGGCTGAGGCCTGAGGACCTCTGTTGTCCTGGGGCACAGAATAAGAAGGTAGCTAAAATTCTTTAATCAGAACATTTGTCCTTGAGGGTACATGTTATAGTGTTGGCTCTAAACTACCCACAAGTGCATTACCTTTACAGAATTACTTTATCCGGCTTCTTATTTTTGCTCCATTTGTTCCATGAACATTTACTAGTGTGTAATAATTAAAAAAGGCATCCAAGGATATGCACAGTATGTAGTGTGGGAAATTCCTGTTCCAAAGGAAGTCAACAGTGCCATTCCATTGATTTTCGAAGCGCAAGTCAAAGCTTTCATAATGTAGCAATATGAAGTGTCCATTTACCTTATTTATTAGTTTTTAGAAGTTCTTTGTGAAATCTTGAATAGACTCCTCCCACTTTGTCCCTTCAGCATTAGTGGTTTGTTATTTTGGGGTTGAAATGAAAGGCTCCGCACTTGGGTGGAAGAAAGACTTTGTATTTAGAATTCCTTTCAGTGCTGGGAAACCAATTACTAACCCCACATCCTTTTCTTTCCCATTTAATGGTTTGGCATTTTTGCTCTACATTTGAAATGTCAGTTTACTTGCTTTGAAAAGGTGATGAGATCCAGCAAAAGAGGTGCTGGGGAAGAGCTCAGGGAATTTGAACTGTGGGCCAGTTCAGCCACTGATTTGCTTGTACCTGTGGACAAGTAGGGTTCTTCAATCAGTGATTCTGTTTCTGACTTTGTTTTATTTTGTACTTTCTCCATTTTAAGCTCTTAGGCCTTTAGAGATTCCAAACAGTATTATTACAAGAACAACAACAAGCAATTTCTGCCCATCATCTGTGGGTTGTGATGGCTCAAGAAGAAAAACCTGTTGGCAAACCAATTCATTACAGTTGAAAAATGAGCTGTTGGCAACCACACAGTTAGGATAGCTCATGATAAGATCTTCCTCATGACTTTCAAGGATTCCTTTCTTTTTCTTGCTAGCTTTGTAAGCAACTCAGTAAGAAATGCCAGTTCCATTTCTCAGATTAAGGACTTCTAAAGGGCTTTATTGAAGAATAGCCTCGTGCTGTGCTGCTTGTTCTGGAATTAGAGATGCAAAAATTAGGGTCTCTGGAAACTGAGGGCATTGGTTTTCTTATTTGTCTAGCAAAGAGTTACAATGCAAGATTTAATGAGAAAGACTTATCCTAGATAAAATGGCTTGTTTATTTGAGTTTTGCTGAAGAAGCAGTCACTCACTGACAAACTGGTTCTGATGTTTCAGGCTGGGAGGCGCCTGATGGTGGATCAATGCACAACGTGTGACTGCTACTTCCAGTCAATGCCTCGGAAATACACTCTGAGATGTACAAAAGTGAGCTGCCCACCATGCCCAGTGGTAAGTGAGAGCAGTCTGGATGTCCTGGTTAAGAACTGTCCGATGAGAAGGTCCTGTTTTCATTGTATGCACCAATGTATGTTTGGTATAACTCTGGGACCTTTTCCCTTTCATCAGGTTTCTTTGAGAAGTCATGGCTCTGTGTTCTTCTTCCCAGGAATTAGATGATATAAGACTGAATCTGATCTAAATCCACACTGTAGGAAAGATAACTTTACGTGGTACTCAGCTCCATGGGCACATTTTATTGTGTATTTTGGATTACTTACCTTTAAGGCAATATAACGTTTGGCAAATCATTTTGCAACAGGACCTGCTGTGTCCCCTTTCATACAGTCCCTCCAGCGATTGGCAGCTCAGCCAGATCTCCATCCTTCAGGGATTTTCTATAACTATTCCAAGTTGTCCAATAGCTGGGCTCACTAGTGTTTCTGTTCACTTCCCAGCCATGCCTTAGGCCATTTGAGGTGACTGTCTCCATCAGTTCCACTTGCATTTCTGAAGTCTTTGCTCCTGCATTTCTGCCATCACCTGCAAGGAATGAGTTTGGCTGTGAAAGCCAAAGGAAAATATCTCCCATTTTTGCTTTGCTGACCAACTGTGTGACTGGAGGGCCTGACTAGTTCTGCTAAATCATGTAGTTTTCTCTCTTGACACCAATACCTCAAGTAGAAGGAGACCTGAAAAAGTTGTAGAGGATGGTTTAGTCTCCCCATATCCAAAGAGCACAAACCAGCAGCTAAGTGTGACAGAAAAAGGCTTAAATGCCCTTTCCTCTTCTGCCTCTTCCTGGATAATGGATGAAGCCCAGTGGGGCCAACCAAACCCAGGCGCCTGTGCAAACACCAAAAATCCACATCTCCAATGTGATCATGTGGGATTCCTGGCTGATATCCGGGAGAGGCACACGTGGATAAGGTCCCTGGAAGAGAGAGGGGCAGAGTTTTGCATGAGTTCAGTTTTCAATCCCTAAGCAGAAACGGAAAAGACTGGAAATGTAGTAAGTCAAGTTTCTGTAGAGATTCATCTCTACTAATAAACAAAATAGAGCAAGACTGCAGGCTCAGATTATGTCCTGACACCCCTTAGCTTGAGGAGTTGTCAGCAGTGTCCCAGATGGCCTGCTGAGACTAGAAAACTTCCAAATAGAGCCTGGGCACAGGACAACCTAAGGCCAGCCTGTTGTGTGTGGACAGTGCAGGTAAGACATGTGTTGTGCTTGTCTGCAGGGCCAGAAAACTGGCCTTGACTTCTTTTATTTGTTGATGTGGATGTAGCCTGTGGGAAAAGAGAGAATCTGGAATGCTTTTTGTGGTTCTGGACCCTAATATCACCCCTCCTGTAAGGTATGATTGTAGACACAAGCTTCTGAAGGGTAAATGAATGGCCAAGCTCAGTGCTGAGCATTCTTATTTCCACAAGATATAACCTGGCAGATCCACGAAAAAAAAAAACCCAAAAAACAGATACACTAGAATGAATCTGTGGCCAGAAGCATGTGTGCATATGTATGTTCCCACACAAAAATACACAAACATCCATTCTTGCTGTTCAGTGCAAGAAGCCAGCTGTAGGAATTAAAGGTAAAGGAATCAATATAATACATGGTAAAAAAGAATGGGGAAACATTCCACTCCTGCTTCTTTCGCCACCCACACGATTCCCAAACAGCTCCTTTCCCCCACCTGACCCAAAAGCACAGACTAAACAAAGAACCCTGAAGAAAGGGGCTATTTCCAACTGGGTTTATTCAGAACTATGAATTTGTGTTTGGGAGATGTGCAGCTACCCAAGGGAAGTTGCAGGTCTAGGCATAGATATATCCCTTTCTAGCCAATGTAATGAATCTGTGGAGCTTGAGGGGGAAAAAAATATCAAATAAGATATAGAATGTATCCCTGTAAGGCCAGTGGAATTCACACATGGACTTGGGATCCTTCCTGTCTCAAAGTCTGACTTCATGGTATACCCAGATTAAAAGCAATTCAGCAATTCCTTCATAGTGCATAAACCCAGATATGTACCAGAATATGTCCATACTCTCTCAGGAGCACCTGTTTTCTCCTGGATGTTGAAGTTGTGAAAGTAAGTGCACTGGTAATTGAAGTGCAGCCAACTGCAGCATATTTAGGAGGGTCATTTTTCTTGAACATTTTATGACCTACTTTAGGTGCTACATAGTAGAGCAAGTTCACCTAAATAACAGTGAACTATGTCTTCTCCCAATGATTTAATAGTAACCCCCCACCTTTCCCAAATTCTCTTTATATAAAAAACATGTGGATCACATGCATGCCTTCACTCAAGAAGAAAATGATTGTGGTCTTGAAAATGTTCAGCTCATCATAAGCAGCTGTTGGTTATCTGGAGCAGCTGGAGACGTTACTGCAGGACACTTCGTGTGTTAACTCGGTTCTTTTCTGGTTTGTTTTGTTTTTAATTTTCCTTTCCATTATCCATTCTTTATCTTTCTTCCTCTCCACACGGTGCTGCTCATTCTCCCGTGCTCTTTTCCTTGCCACTGTTTTTTCCTTCTGTGCTGTTTATGGGGCTCCATATTCCTTTCTTTCCTTGCTTTTTCTCCTTGCTTTCTTTCCTTACTTCTTTTCTTCTTTACCCCTCTCCCCCTATGTTTCCCTTTCTTCCTCCCTTCCCTATCATATCATAGCCCCTCTGATGCTCTTTTACTTCCTTCTTTTATCAGGCCATTTCCTCTTTCTTTCCATAGTCCAAGTTTTCCACCCTAGCCTTTTCCTCCCCTTTCCCTCCCACTGGTTATCCTGCCCTTTTCTCCCTAATTTTAAGCACTTCCAACTACTTTTCCTAGCTACCCTCTCCTACTGTCATGTGTTTAGTGATCCTGACCTTGCAACTGTTATAGTCAAAGAATGTTGAATTTTGTGGGCACAGGAGGCTTTGTACTTGGAAATAAACTTTTTTTCTCCATTGTATAATAAATCAGTACAAGGACTAATGCCAGCCTTTAAAAAAAGAAAATTATGCAACTAATTAAATTAAGCAAGTCTAGTCTTAATGTTTTAAAAACATTTTGCTGGCTATCACTTTGCTGTATTTTATTCTTTCTTTTTAAATCCTTCTTAAAATAAATGTAGGATGCATAGTTAAAACAAAATAAATCCAGAAAAATGTCCTTTACCTTCTAGAATTACAGAAGGCAGGATCTCCCTGGCTCTTGCTGTGGAAAATGTGTGCCAACTTCCTGTACCATCAGGCTGAAAGATGGAAGGATTCAATATCTTCAGGTAAGTTTTAAGTACTTTTTCTTTTATTTATGAATAAATGTGAATGTATCACAGGCTTTTGCTGAACCCAAAGAAAATGCTTTATTCCCCCTCCTTTTTGATTAGGTAGCTTGGATTACTAGTGCTTTTGCTCTTGTATCTCAGGATGATTGACCGAGAAATGTAATCTGTTAGTAAATGAGAAAATAGGAGACTTCATTCCAGAGTGCCAGATTCTAGAGGGACATTCCAAATGTACCTGCAAACAACAAACTTTAACTGGAATACAAATACTTAGAAGAAAGTAAAACCTAATTTTAATTGTGATATAGGTAATTGAAGCTGAAAACATGAATTAAAAAAAAAATAAAAATGAACAGCATAGAAGACTAGAATGGTTTGGGTTGGAAGGGACCTTAAAGATCATCTCGTTCCAACCCCCTGCCATGGGCAGGGACACCTTCCACTACCCCAGGTTGTTCAGAGCCCCATCCAACCTGGCCTTGATGCATGATAGGTCCTTAAACAGGAATGGATATTTTTTTCTGGTTAAAACCCATCATCTGTCGCAAGAAACAGGATGTAAAATTTTCTTTTATTCCATTCCTGGGAGAAGTTTTAGATGGGGAGAGTATGGGAAAAGCCATGAAGCTGGTGAAGGGTCTGGAGCACAAGCCTTGTGAGGAGCAGCTGAGGGGGGCTCAGCCTGGAGAAGAGGAGGGTCAGGGGGGACCTTCTCACTCTCTACAACTCCCTGACAGGAGGCTGTAGCCAGGTGGGGGTTGGGCTCTTCTCCCAGGTAACAAGTGACAGGACAAGAGGAAACAGCCTCAAGTTGTGCCAGAGGAGGTTTAGATTGGATATGGGGAAAAAAAATCTTCACTGGAAGAGGGTTGTCAAGCACTGGCACAGGCTGCCCAAGGCAATGGTGGAGTCACCATCCCTGCAGGGATTTAAGGGATGTGTAGGTGTGGCTCTTGGGTACATGGTTTAGCGGTGGGCTTGGCAGTGTGAGGCTAATGGTTGGACTTGTTCTTAAGGGTTTATTCCAACCTAAATGATTCTGGGTGTGGTTTTATGTATTTTTTTTAAAAAAGTTCCAAACTCAGTCAGAAGGTAAATGGTTTAATATACATCTCTTTAAAAAAACAATTCACAGGCTAAACTCCCAAGTTTCTCACTTAGAGAAATTTCTTATTTAAGTTAATGGAAATTTGTTCCCTTTTGAGAGCTGGAAAAGGTCAGGGTTTGGCAGTCTTCACAGAGCTGTAACAAATATGGCTATGGAAGTAAAAAGGAGATGATGATTTTGTTGATAATCAATTTTGTTCACTAAAGATTTCTGTGTTTTATAAATGTCACCACCGTGGTAGATTAATTTGAAATATCAGTAAATGAATGAAAACTTCCTGTCCCATGTTGTTTCTGTTTGAAACTAACAGCCCTTAAATCTTCACAGCCAAATGAAACCCTTCAGGATGGTTGTGACAGTCACTCTTGCAGAGTCAATGTGAAAGGGGAGTTTGTCTGGGAAAGGAGAATCACGACCTGTCCTCCATTTGACTCCAGAAGATGCTTGGCTGAAGGAGTAAGTAGTGAAATTGCTCCTGTTTCCAGGTTTCCTAAAGGACTCCGTCATGTTTATGGTGCTGTATATGAGTACCTTATGTGTGTCAGGGTGGGAAGCCCCAGCCCTCTCCCAGCACCTTGGCTAAACTGAATTTGAACTTCCTTGGAAATTCAGAAAGGTGTAGGTTTTCTCTGTTTTAAATATGTGTTGGTTTTTTTTGTGGGGAAGTACTGCAGGGGAGAAGTAACTCTGCTATAAAGCATCGCAGATGAATATGAAGCTGACTACCTGAGGTATCAAACATATGAAAATGGTTCTTCTAACAATAGATATATAAAATTTTATATTTATGTAAAATATATAAAATACCATTTCCAGTTTGATGTCCAGAGCAAAACTCTGTAAATAATTACACAAACTGAGAAAAAAATCAGATCAGCCCCCACTTCTTTTTTCTTCAGAATAAATATGCATATGAAATGGTAAAACATTTTTTCCTCTGAGGTTAGGGAAAGGAATTTTTACAATGCTGTAGGAAGTTCGGGGGTTTAGTGCAACAATGCCATCATCCTGCAGAGTAAATATTGCTCCATTTTTCCTTTCACTGTGGGTTTTCAACAGTTTGCACCATACATACATTTCTGAGAATCAGTTTCTGGATGGTAGTAGTGAAACAAGAAACAAAGTTTTTGACTTGACAGATGTGATATTTTGTGCTGATTTGTTTGTACATTTTCAGCTGTTGTGGAATAGACATACTTTCATTTATACTGCTGAAAAAATAATGAATGACTCTAATTTCATTTCTTAAACAGATATAAGACTTGAATGCTATTGGTTTTATCACGCTGGTTTCCAGGAATTTATTTATATCCAATGTTTTTACTTTAGAAAGCTCTTAATACAAGGTGAAAGCAAGATTTTCCAGGTGTTGAAATTGCTAATATAGTAAATTATTTCCAATCAGCTATCAACAAATACAGCCACAAGTCCAAAACATTAAAAAAGGATAAATAAAAGACTATTAATGTAGATTTATATCTTTGTACAATATAGATACAGATGGATTTTTTTGGTCCTAATATCCTGTTATACACATTCTTTGGGTTCTTTCAGTGGAACAAATGTGTGTTGCTTGTGCCAAAATTTGAATTTTCTGTTTTTCTGTTGTTTTAGGGCAGAATTGCAAAAATTGGTAACACCTGCTGTGACACATGTAAGTAAATGAGCCAGGAGTCTTGCATGGACATGGCAGAGTGTGTAAGCTACTGTGTAAGGAGCTACACTTTGCATAATGTGCAGTTAAATGAAACAGAGCTCAGCAACGTGGTTATAATAAACCACCAAAGAATTCCGCCCCCTGATTGGGATCCTGCTGTCATGTTCTGTCATCTAGAACACGTGTTTTGACAGTATTCACAAGTGCCTAGAAAGAAACAGATACTCTCCACACTTTATGCAGATGTTAATTATGAATGCTTTATTTTATTGTTCATCTGGTGATAACGGGAACGGCACTGCACAGACAGCCTGACAAGGCACATAACCTGATACTACTGAATATGTGAGGAAAACACTTCATGAATAATCAATCAACTTAAAATTAATTTAGGAAAAAAAAAAACCCCAAAACAAACTCAACCCCCAAAACCTAGTAGCAGTAATGGTTTTTGATAATATAATGGCCAAAAAATGGTAGGGGAAATGCTTGACAAAGGTGCATTCCTATGGAACAGCCTGACTGCATCTTAAATTTGGCGGTTTAGGAGTCAGTCCTGCAACTCTTAATTTCATGTATCCCCATGTCAGCCAGGCTGTGAGTGTAGGAAAAGGTTTTGCTTACATAAGGAAGGATTGCAGGGTTGGGTTCTCATTTCTAAAATGAATCTCTGATGCTTTTGTGAACAGATAACCTCTCAGTTTTCTCCCCTGTAGGTAAAAAATTAATAATACTGTAGATATTTAAAACTTTAAAAAAAGTAACAAAAGATTGGTATTCTCTTGTAAGGTCAGAATATCAGCATCTTGCCTGTGTCCTGTTACGTCTTTTTCCTTTTTAATTTTCTATTTTTTTTTTCCTTTTTTGCTATGCATGTGCTAATAAATAAAAGATGGCCAGCATAGCAGCCCATCACCACACTGGCACAGGAACTGCTGCAATAATACCCCTGATGAAGGATGTCAACTCCTAGGGAGTTTGCAGCCATGGCCTGTCCGTATAATCACTGAGCTCTGGCTTGAGAAATAGAAAGCTACTGAGATAGACTGTCATCAAATGGATCAAAGAGGTAATTTAGTTGAGAGAGCTTTGATCTACCAGGCTTCAAGTAAGGAATACTCAAAATTATTTATTAACAAAAACAGATTTAAGATTTCAGAGAAGGGTGGTGGGCAGGCTGCTCTAATCGAGAATGCCAATCACTAATTGAGGAGAAACCCAGTCCCAAATGAGCACAGCTCAATACAAATATTCATTAAACAGTTATTTAAAAGTGATACCTCCTTGCAGCAGCAAAAGCAAGCCGATCTAAGTGAAATGCTGCTTTGCCTAAAAACTCCCGTATTGCATGGACCTTCAAATCCTTATTCCTATTGCTGTTTGCCTGGATATACAGCTTAAACCTGAAAAGCCCCATATTACAGCACCGTCCTGGTTCTGGATGCTTCCCTATTCAGGGCCCTTCACGAGGAAAAACCCAACATACTGCCTCCAGCCAGCTAACTGTGTGTTGTCAATTGAAGGGCGGTGATTAACACACAGCTTTGAATCAAACAGATACTTCTAGACAGCAAACTCTCTTTTCCCCTCCCCTGTATTTATATCCTTGCACCAGGGCACTCAGGAGCAACACACAGCCTGTTACATACTCTACAGGGAACATTAAGGCTTGGCAAAGCTACTGTAAAACCACAGCCATTTAATTGTTCTTAAAAGTCAGACAAGAGCATGATTAGCTTCTCATGGACACAGATTACGTTGCCTTCCAAGGTCTTGAGAGATTCTGTCTTTCAAATGTCTCAGCACCACAAGGACTGAGTAAAAAACTCCTCTCAAGCCCACGGTGATGCCTTTGGCTCTGTAGAGTCCTACATGTCTTTAGGCAAAGGCTGTTTCAGAAGCCACTTTCCCTTTCTGTGTAATGCCTTCCTAACTGGAGTTTGCTAGTGTATCTAAGGGCTTTGGTCCAGGTTTTAAGCATGTAGGAGCACGACAGTGGTTGGTGGACAGGCTTTTTTTCTTATTGGACTTTCGTGGAACTGGTAGAGGACTTGATAATTGCAAAGGATATTCCTTTATTTTCCCACTTAACAGTTGCATCTCTGCTTCTTACACCTTTTCTGTGTTGATCCCAATTGCATATGTCTTGTTAAGTTACAAGCATTTGCCTTTGCAGAGGAGGCACAGCCTACAAGGAAGAAACTTAAATTAAACGAGAGTAGTAAAGTAACTCAAGAGCACATAAACCAACAGGCAGGTGTTGGATGGCCAAGGTGACTTCAAAACAAAGCAGTCAGTTGAAAAGAAACATGAGGGAAACCCTGCTCTCCAGTGGAATTTTAAGGCTGTAGTGTGATAGTCACACAACTTGACATTAACTACTCTACAGAGACACCCCTCACTAAGGATCTTATCAGGAATAACATCTTGCTACCAGCAGTTTCAGGAATAAGGGTACAAAAACCAGTTTTCAGCAATGTCAAACTCTTTTTTTTTTCTTTTGCTTCCCTTCAGGTGTGGAAGTGGAATGTCGGCCAGTAAGTACCAGACTGCAGTACGGGAATATCAACGGATGTGTGGCCGAAAGGGAAGTGCCCATTTCTCATTGCGAGGTAACTAACAAAAGCAACCACCCCTTACCCCAAGACCTTTCCTTCCCCACTTTCTCTCTTGTGAAAGCAACATTTTCTTCCACTATGGCTTCAGTGAGTGGAGCATCAGTTTCTGTCCTCGCTGATTGACTCAGTGTAAAACTCACTGGCATTTGTTTCCAAAAGTGGTTTGGTGATGCTGAATTTTCCCTATTCAAGCCAGCATGAAAAAAGGCATATATGTTAGACACAAAGGCTGTGTTCATCCCACTTTGCTTTGCTTCCACCGGAAATTAATGACTCTGAAGCGACTCTGTGACAAATTTCTACATAAAAGAATTTTTATCTTTGCATTGGTAAAGCTGATTTTCAGATCTGAGTCTATAGTTAAGTACCAAGACTCTGAGGATTAGGAGAGTGTAAATAGGTATTTAGATGAATGATATTTTAAAAGACCTTTAAACTTGAGTGCCATGTTATGACTTCTGTAAGCTCTGTAAGCTCTATAACTCTCTGCTAGCCTCGGCACTAAGCTGCAGTGTTCTACATGTCTTGTGCATTTCTTCCATAATCAGATTAAAAGGTTAATTTCCAGCCTGTCACTGCTTACACCTTATAGGGCAACTTCCTTTTGAAACAGGAGCATGGCTTCCCTTCTGGGTGTTCCCATCTCTCTGAGACTGGGAACCAAAGATGACATTCTCTTCCCAGACTGGGTTGAAGCAGGAAAGCTGCTCAGTCCAAGAAAACCAACCCTCATACAAGGATTTTTACAATCCAAGTTGTGGCATAACTAATAATTCTTGACCTCTTGCCCTGTCCACAAAGTCAGTGGTCCTTAGCCTTAAAGTGATGTGTATTGAAGTTTATCCTGCAGAAGTAGAGATTTTATATGTTTTTTTTTTTTTTATTTAATTAGAGTCAGAAATAAGACCACAGAGCCACAGAAAGAAGTGGATTCTCACAGAGTGATATGGGGCCGTTTTTTTTAAAGCATGAAAGGTTATAGTTACAGGCATTGACAGCTTGTTCCAAGTTATTAAAGTGGCCAGAGAAGTAGAACGAGGAAAAATAGCAACCAGCAGGACAACAATGGATGTGTGGTTTGCACCACTTGGGCCAAAGCATTTTCTGAATGTGTGATCTCATACAGCTGAACGATAACCATATGTGCTCAGAAGCCAACACAGCAGCCCTGGACATCACCTCTGATATTTGAAATTACAGGCTTTTGTGTGTGTGTGACCAGTTTCTTCACCTCTCCTACGCTTACGCTCATCAGACACTACTCTTTGAGCAGCACCCCACACTCTGGAATCAGGCCCCAGTTCATGTTTCACAGCAAAGCACAGAACTCAGGCACAGTCGTCCATGGATGTTTTGAAGGGAGAAACCAAGATTCTGAGTGAAATGCGGTCTGGCGCTGTTCAACCTTCCTATCTCTTTTTTTCCATTTAGGGCAAGTGCAGGAGCAACACCAGGTACTCTCTTGAGACAGAGAAATGGGAAGACCTGTGCGGCTGCTGTAAGGCCACTCAAACCACCATAGTCACGATCCCGTTCCGATGTGCCAACGGGACCGTGGGGCAGCACTACATCCCTTCCGCCTCCCAGTGCGAATGCGACTCTCGGAAGTGTACAGAATGAGGCTTTCCCAGAGGCCTCGTTGTTTAATCTGAAGGTTTATCATGAAGGCACTTCACAACGCAAGCCTCATCTTCTCTGTAGACTGTCTTATCCTGTAGAATCCTGACTAACTAATTGTATCAACATAGCAAACAATAAAACTTACTAGCACAACACTCTATTTTCTGATTCATCTTGGGGTGCTTCACAGTAGAGATATTTCAGATTGTATTGTTCCGCTTCATCTTCTCCATGGAAAGTAGTCCAAGGAAAAATTCAAACCAAAAACTACAAACAAAAAAAAAAAATCAAACCCTGAATCAGTTGCTTATACTTAAAGAACATGTCCCAAATCATTGTCTTCAGAGACATTACCCTTATATTCCCCACCTCAGTCCTGAGTGACACACTGTGGACTTTTAAGGTTTTTTTTCCCCCCAACTCTATTCAGGAACTACAGTATTTATGGCCTAGTACTTCATAGTAAGAGCGTGGTGTTCCTGGTACACAAACAGTGCTGGTTATGGCTCAGACAACCACATACGTTTCTGCAATGCATAAACATGTTTCTCCTCAAGCTGGATGCAAAGAAATTGTGTGCTGAGGACAGGCTGTGTAAATTCTGCAAGTCCTCAGTACTTGTGAACAGGGTTAGGGACAGTCTTATTTACTTCATCCCTTCCACAGACCAACTCGAGGAGAAAGCTCAGTGATTGTCTCCCTTATTTCCAGATACCAGAACTACTTCTGTTGTATTAATTGCAAAAGTTAGAGTTCTTTCAAATGCAGAATTATCAGTGGCAGGTTTAATGTAGTTACTGCTAGCAGGGATAAATTTACCGGGATTTAAATTCCAATTGGTCTGACCAGGCCATGGAACACAGAAGATTTTCCAGAGTGTTTTCGGTCCTGGAGGAATCTGGTGTCCGTGAAGGAGTTTCACTGGGAAGCACTAATTTCTCAAAAATATGAGAGAGGGAAGATTGTTAATTCCATTTGCATTTTTGAAAGACAAGCATTATTTAAACATCTCATATAGTTAACATTTTTAAAATAATGAATTCCACTGTCACATGTTTAAATGGTCAAAACACCTCCCCATCTGCATGAAAGGCTCTCTTTGGGAGAAAACAAGAACTCCTGCACTTTCAGCTAAAAAAGGTAAGATTTTTTTTTTTTTGGGGGGGACCAGGCAGATCCCTGCTTCTTCTCTTTTGCCATTCAGCTGTGGATACAACGCACATTGAATTGTAAGCCCTTTTTGTCTTTATTATTCATTCAAGATGTCCTCTATTGCTGAACAGTGCTAGAAGTGCAGGCCTTCCACGCATCTCTCTTTCTTCTGCTCGAGGATCACAATAACACCAGGGAGAGAAACCAAGTTTTGACTGGTACCAGCCCCACTTACTTGCAGTAGATCTCTGTCACCAGTTCACCTCCATCCTCACTCCAGCTCCTTCCTGTAGCTGGCTCTGAATATTGAGCTCCCTGACAGATGGGTTTGGGTCACCCATGTAATCGATTGCACAGCAGTTCATGTGAAGCTGCAGGTCAGCAACTCCTGGAACAGCCACCTGCAATACCAGGGAGGACCAGAAAATGGATTCAAACTGAAAGAGAGTGCTTTTAGGTTAGATATTAGGAAAACATTCTTTCCCGTGAGGGCAGTGAGGCACTGGCACAGCCTGAGCTGTGCAGAGCAAATGAGAGAAAGACTTGAAAGAAACTTGTCCAGGGAAGCTGTGGCTGCCCCATCCCTGGAAGTGTTGAAGGCTGGATTGGATGGGGCTCTGAGCAACCTGGGATAGTGGAAGGTGTCTCTGCCCATGGCAGGGGGTTGGAACTAGGTGAACTTTAAGGTTCCTTCCAACCCAGGCCATTCTCTGATTCCATGAAAAGGAGTGGATGGCAGGTAAAGGCAGTGTCTTACTGTTACTGGAATGCTCCTTTGTTTCTCACCCAGACTGACCCTTCTTAGCTCATGAAAGCTGACAGGATTGCAGCCTCAGGCTTCGTGGCTGCAGACAGGTCTTCTAATCAGATAATTGTGTGACTCAGGCACTGGCTGATCGGCGAGATACAGACCAGAGAACCTGCTGGCCTTGCTTACAGAACAGAGTCCTGTGGTTCATGTGTTATTATTCAGACCTGGCCAGCACCTGTGTGTTCCAAACCCTGTTTTGCCTAAGGCCAGAAGGAGCTTCTTCCCTGAAAATCCTGTCATAGGAATAGACAGGCAGGAAAGAAAAAGAGGAAAGGAATATTATATCTCCTTTAGCAGACTGAGGAGGTCTGCTCATATACATATATTTTTGGCTTTGACTTGCTGGCATATGACAATCAAACTTCTTCAGGCAGCCTGCCCTGAAAGACGTGTCTTCTGTCTAAGGCTCCAGTGGTGCTGGTAAGACCGTGGGCTCCAACCCCCTTCATGGAGGTTTCATTGCCCTTCTCACAGAGCAGTTGCATTTAGTGCAGCTCCAATATTTTTGGAAGCATCCTTCCCTGGCAGAAGGGAAGAGCTCAGTCCAGCCTACAACTGAGTACCTGCTTAGTGCAGAGCTGCATAATCTGAGCACGAATCCAAGCTTTTTTCCCCCCAAAGTATTGTTTTCCAACTCATACATACTATTTGTGATTCTGGATGGTTTGGAGCTACCCTAATCCTTGCCTTACCACCAATGATTCGGGACACATCCCAGCACTTCAGAACTCTGTCTGGATTGTTGAGCACGCTACAGGATAGATTTACAGGAATGTCAAATGGATTTGGGGGGGGGGGGTCTTATGTAACTTATTAATAATTAAAAGCACCTAATCTGTCTGCTAACTTTTACAGACTTGCAAGCACCACTCCTCCACAGCAGGCGAAACTCAATCTGGTATATTGGTATTATTTGTCACAGCTCTGCCTTATCAACTAACATCATGCCCAGGTACCTCAGGAAATATGGTAATGCCAAGATATGATTTTCTCCATTGGAAAGTCTTAAAAATAGACTACAATCCCAGTTCCATTCGAACAACTTGGATATTGCTTCCTATCACATTGCGTGCTGTGTATATTATTTATTACCTGAGCCAACTGTATTACCTGTAATGCACCCATCCTTATGGCTTATAGTAATTTGAACCTGTGCAGGCAGAGCTATAAATCCACAGGGATCCCAGCAGGACCTGGCTCTACATTCCTACGCTGTTCCAAAATTAGTGGCTATGCCTTTCTGGTTTTGTGCTTAGTAGATGCAGTGTAGATTATGGGTATAAAGTAATATTCAGAAAGTTTTCATTTCCCTCTCCCTAAGTGTATAGAAAGTAGTAGATTGTTTTCAAAACTTATGAATGAAGTTCTGAGAGTTACTAGCAGGGGTAAGAAGAACAAAGTATTCGATACCTGTTGATACCTTACTTAGAAATCAGGAAATGCCATTGCAAAGGAGGGACTAAGAACAGTGGGGTGATTGAATGGGTTTAAAGCACCATACACATTTCTCAGCTGTCCTGGGAAAATTTTGCATCACCCAGCCCAATTTCTGGGACACAACAGCTGCAGTGCTCCTTTTACATACTCAGCACACTTGATAGCACAGGCAGAGAGCATCAGTGCAGCTATATGTGACACAGATGACTTCTATTCCTGCCAGTCATAACAAAAGATGTGATCCTAATTCACAAGCTTGTAGAACCACTGGACTTTATTCAGTCATTGAATAAATCCATTTCTCCCTCTCACATTAGAGAAACCATCATAGCATCATAAATAAGCTAAAAGAAGAAAAATCTTTGAAGTAAAATTGATTACATCTCCCTCCAATTATCATTAGCAACTAAAAGTCCTTTCTCGGATGGCATTGGGCATCAATAACTTTTCTTCCCAATATATTGCTTGAATTGCAAGGTTGAAGGCTAAGCAGGACCCATCACCTGTTCTGATCAGACTGTTGATTACAAGATAATCTCCTGAATATTTCATGCAGGAATGACAGTGCTGCATCCAGGCAGTAAGGTAACTTGAGAACTTGAAATAGAGCTTCATAGAAAGGTTTCTGCACTTACCTCCTACCTGGAAGCCCTGCAAAGCTTTGCAGATATAAAGACACTCTTCCCCATAGAAACCACCTCCAAGATGGTTTAATCCTCGAAGGACAGCTCTTTGGATAGAGCTGGCTCTGCTGTAGAGCCCTGGTTCTGCATTAGCTGTTTTTTTTTCTTCTTCTCTTCCCCTCCCTCTCCACCACCATCTGGGGAGTTAGGACAAA
Organism: Oxyruncus cristatus; assembly: GCA_013399855.1. Classification (NCBI taxonomy): domain Eukaryota; kingdom Metazoa; phylum Chordata; class Aves; order Passeriformes; family Cotingidae; genus Oxyruncus; species Oxyruncus cristatus. The sequence goes on along the minus strand of VXAY01005793.1, from coordinate 311,999 downwards.
ACGTGCCTGTTGTGTTGCTTGTTGAGGCGTTGTGGAGCATGCAGACAAGGTGCTGAAGTTCCAGCAGAGAATTGCCACATCCCCTCATGTCACGGGAGCGTTGCCTTTGTCCCCTTCCTTCCTCCATGCGGGTAATCACCAAAACAGAAGGTCTCGCTGATTAGCTTGTTTGTGGTTTGCTTAAAGCAGGATCAAGCCAGGATGGAAATAGCTGCTGGGGCTGCTCCCTGCTTAAGCCAGTGCAGGAGCAGGTTGTGCTCAGGATCAGCATAGCCACATCCTATTAGCACTGACGCAACTTCCAGCCAAACCTCCAGGCAACATGGAAACACACATGCCCGGTAAGTTTATTCTCTGCTTCATTGTGAATTGCTGCCTATGAGGTGGAATAGGTGGAAAGGGCTTGGGGGACAGAGAAAGGGATGCTTTGGAAGGACTTCTCTTGTTTCTTTCAGGACATTTTGGGGTGGGAAAAAAATAGGGGGGGAGGGGGAATCTATGGCCCAGGTTACATACAGAGAGTTCAGAGATAAAATATGCAGAGTTCATTTCTTCTGAAGCCTCAGGAAGTGCAGCTGTGGGTCAGTGTTGTGATCCATGTGGAAAAGACAATCACTAGGCAAATGCCTTGTGCTGGACTTCTGCTGTTTCCACCTGCATTTGCCTTATTGCAGTGCAACTGTGGGGAGTGAGCAATATCCTTTTCCAGAAGGCAACGTGCAGCAGTGAGCTCTCAATTCCCATACACGAGGAGGAGCAAATCTGCTCAGTGCATAGAACCTTTGTGTTCGAGTTCCCAGTGTTCAAGTCTAGGATAACATTCAGCTGATGTTGGGTCACTGTTGCTTTGCTGTTACAGACAGAAGCTTTGCTGTTGTTTCCACGTTATCTCACTGTTGCTGGGTCTGTATCTCTGCTGTGGTTTCCAAACTATCACACAGTTCACTGAATCTTGCTATTTCTGTGCTCTCCCATCCAGTTCCTTTCCTAAAATGATTTGTATAGCAGACCACAGTATGCTAGGTTTAATGTCACTGCACTAGATTTAATGTCTACTGCTGATCCTTGAGTTATTCCAGTGCCCTTTTTCTATCTCAGGTCCTTCACTGTGGAAGTTAGTCCCGATATGGGCTTTATGTCAGAAAAATCAGGTGCTTTCTGTAATCTTTACATGTACAGTAGAATTGAAAAAACAAACAAAGAAAGAAATAGCCACAAACAACAGAAGAGGAGTCTGAAAAGTTATAGACAGAGTTGTATTATGTAGATGAAGAAGCCCAGCTTGTTTCAGAATTACTTCTCGTGCAAACCTCCATCAAACTCAACACAGCTCCAGAAGAGTGTGATTTCTTCTGCTGTGTCTTCAAACCCACCACTTCAGTGCCTTTTTAAGAATCATAGGAATTGAAGACGGACAGGGCTGTTTGGATTGTCTCTAATACAAATGCCTAATGCAGCATGGTATAGATTAAAGCAAATTTCAGCTTAGAGGGTATGAAAACTACCATGAAGAGGAGGAAATTTTAGGAAGCTTCAGGGAAATCGAGGTATAGGTGTGACTTGGAAGAAGTAAGGGTTAAGACAAGGTCAGAGATGGAGAGCCCTGTTAAGGCTTAAAGTAGGCAGCAGTCTCACACAGTTCCCTGAGTACTTTAATTTTCAGCACACTGTCCCAGCCATATGCCCTGGGCTGGCAGAGCTCCTGGGGAGTGAAACTGGGGATGCAACCAAAGGGAGGAAGAAGCGGAGCCAGAGGCAGAAAACATAATTTTTCAGGTGTGCCACTTCTTCCCTGTTCCCACCCAGCTGTGATCCCATCAAGAGACACACAATCCAAATCTGAGTGCTCATGGAGCACCTCTCAGACTGCAGATGGAGAGGGCAAAACCACCTGTGACAAGTCCTGACTAATGTCCTGGACAGCCTGGCTGAATCTGCCTGTCTGAACCACTTTCCAACAGCCAGTTTGATTTGCCACATGCTGAGGCCTCAAGGACAATCAGCAAGGAGGATCTCTTGGGTAGGAATCAGTATCTCAGTTGTCTTCCTCTGCATTTGGCCTTTCATAATGCTGCTTCCCCCTTTCCTTCCAAATCTTCAGAATATGATTAGACAAGAAATACTCTTTATAAAGAGAACTATCCAATGCAGAGTTTAATTATGGGACTGACTTTAGTAGCAGTTAAGTAGTAAAGGACTAAACACCTAAACAGATCTTGAACCATTCTAAAAAAAAAAGAAATACCACATATTTGAAATTTAATGGTCAATTCTATCCTTCTCTTATTCAAATAAGGCGTCTGAGAACACTGCACTGATCTAAAATAACTTACACAAGTGCTTCTGGCTATGTTGAAATCAGCAACTCTAGATGTGCATGTCCAGAGGTGAGAGGTCATTCGTTTGCTGGAGACCTAAAGAGCAACCATGTTGCATCTTTTTATTTAAATGTATGGAGAAGACATGTTTGAGTAAAGCTACACAGAAACAGTAAATTCAAGCAGTTCTTTTTCCTACCTTCTTAGAGGGTGGAAAGAATAAGTTTGCCAAACAGTGCTCCTAAATTGCAGATGTTTTGAACAGCCTTGCAGAGGAGCCTGTGCAATAATCTAACTGCGGTGTCTTTCAGGAATGCAGGTAATTCTGATACTTACTGGAAGGAGAGAAAGACAAATGAAAGCAGGCCACTGTCTGTGCCCTCGATGGCACTCACAGTGTATTCTGCAAGGAGCTGTGCTGTGATAATCTGATCATCTGGACCACTCAGACCAGTTAATTGGCTGTTACTCAGGGTATAACACAGAGCTCCTAATTAGGCAGACTCCATTACTGTTTATTTTACAAGCAGCGTGGTCCTTTAACACACCCTCTCAGTCCTTCCACTTTTGGTAGCATGTGCCAAGTCTTCATCCTGGCACTTTGGACAAGGATCTGGAAACACAAACAGGGAGGCCAACTGGGGCTCATGTGACCAGCCTGTAAATTTACGAACAGCTGAAGCAAAGGAGAGCAGAGAGACTGAGTGAGCAAGCAGGTGGCTGTGAACTGGCACTGGACTCAGACCTGGTCACTGATCTCTGTCCTTGAGGTATCTTGTCCTTGGAAGCCATTTACAACTTAATGAAGTTTGACTGGAGGGATGGCTCCCCAACTATTTTTCTAGAAGGAATGTAGTTCTTGAACATTCGTTTTCCAGTCTGAATTCAGGGCTCACTGCACTGCTGTTCTCTAGGGATATAAATATCCACCAAAGCTATGCATGTGTGCACATACAAAATCTTTATATGTATGCACATACCTACACACACAGAGCTTGTTCCTATCGATCGTAATTCCTCCAGAATATTTACAGAATGAGAACATGTAAGGCCAGATGTAGTAAAGGCTTGCAGGGTGGAATGAGGTCAGGCAGCATCTGAAGCAGAAGCCCCTGAGGCTCTGCAGTACCACAGGCAAGTTCTATCAAATGTGGAACTCGTTCAAAACAAAACATTTTGGTTCAGTCAGTTTGATTTGTGAAGATGAAAACCTTTTGGGAGAACAGGAGGCTTCCAAATTCAGGCATGGCAATTGCATTTCCATCAAAAAACTTATTCTGACTGGGAGTCCCTCACCAGTTGACCAGTGCTAAGCTCAGGTTTGTGACACAGTTTCTGGAGGCTGGGAAGTATAATGGAAATGAAATCATGTTATTATAAATGAACTGCAGCTTTTTTCCTAGGCCTGGTTAAAAGGACTGGAAAGAAAAAAGGTCTTTAATTGACTGTGTAAAGGTCTTGTGAGATATCCCAGACTTGGTCTGAAAATACTGGATAAACATTGTGTGTGGCCTTTGGGAACGAAACCTTCACTTATTAATTATATTCCTTGGAGTTTCCCTTGTGGCATCATTATGTGCTTCATTAAAGTAAACCAAGCACGAGTTTCCTTGGGAGATCAGAAAGGCAAGCCTGGTGAGCCAATCTACTGGGCTGTTCAAGTGCTGCTGGACCCTAATCTATTATTGATAGGAAACATAAGAATAATCATACCATTTAGGGGTCAGCTCCCTCTCTCTCCAAGCTTTTCCTTCTTCAGCATTCCACTGTCTCCTCACTGTCTCATGGTTGTGGGTAAGTAGATTGAGCTTATTTACAGGGCACAGAAGGAGTTCAGTTAAATGAGGGGGAAATATGGATTCCGGACTTCAGAAATACACTATGGATGCAGTGTTTCTCCAGATATATAGGAGCTGTTACTTCTTTTTCCTGGGGAAGATAACAGACCTGACTGGAGAGGCATTGGTGCTTTGTCTCCCTAGTGGAAGTGGACAGATGGATGCACTACATCTTTGTCTTCTCCTTGGGATAAAACACTAATGCTGGAAGGACCAAGCCGTGGTTTTTCCCCCACAGTAAGAGCTTCACAAAGAAACTGTAGGTACGGATCAGTCAACCCTGTTTCAGTTATGGCACCACTAGAGGGGGAAAGAGTATGAAACATTTGTATGTCAACACAGTTTCTCTGCCCATTTCTATCAGCTTTTTTTCGCTGTGCTACTGCCTGTATGGAATGGACCTGGTGGAGTGACTCCATAGGAGGGCCAGCAAGTTGATTAGGGGGATGGAGCATGTCTCCTATGAGGAAAGGCTGAGAGAATTTGGATTGTTGAGCCTGGAAAAGAAAAGGCTCTGGGGTAACCTAACTGTGGCCTTCCAGCACCTGAAGGGAGCCCACAAGAAATGTGGAGAGAGAGTGGAGTGACAGCACAAGGGGGAATGGCTTCAGACTTACAGAGAGTAGGTTTAGATTGGATATTAGGAAGAAATTCATTATTCTGAGAGTGGTGAGGCACTGGAATGGGTTGTCCAAAGAAGTTGTGGATGCCCAATCCCTGGAAGTATTCAAGACCGGATTGGATGGAGCTCTGAGCAACCTGGGCTAGTGGAAGGTGTCCCTGCCCATGGCAGGGGGTTGGAACTAAATGAACTTAAAGTACTATTATGCTGCACTGTGGCCCTGTAATTAGCAAATACAAGAGATGGGGAACAAGTCTAAAAATAAATGGTTTGAGACATTAGTCCCTCAAACCAAAACATGTAGGTATAAACTTAGATGTACTTAACGAGAATTTCACACCGTTACATGTCCACTAGTTCTTGGAAAACGACCCCATTATCCACAAGTTTGTATCCAGACCAGATGCCACTGATGCCCTCACACCAGAACTGAAACACCATCCATTTCAGGCCTAGCTGTAAGCCATAAGCAAATGTGGCTCAGGTGGTTGGTGTTCATTTGGCTTCCACCTGCCATGAACACTGCACCCAGAGAACTGGAGGCACACAGATTGCTCACATCCTGGGAAAGCATTTTGTCAATGTTCTCAGGAACTTGCTGGAATTCTTGGGGCTGTACAGGACCAGAAATCGCACTCAGTGACCCTTGTGGGTCCCTTCCAACTCAGGGTAATCTCGTTCTGTTCTTTGATGTCCTGGGAGGTGCTCAGCCAGCTGCAAGCACACTTTCCTTCTCCTAACCTCGTGACCGAATTCCAGGAGTACAAATGCTGTTGACCAGCCAGGGTAGTGCTGTATCCCATTGTTCACCATTCCCCTGCAGTTCATGCAGGTAAGTACCTGTTGCTCCTCTGCAGTTGCATTCGCTCCTCTCCCTTTACTGAAGTGCAGCAGCTGAAGTTGAGCAGTGCCTTTTAACTGTATTTCCCAGTCCTTCAGGGAACTGCCTGCACTAAACCTGCTTTATATAACAGTACTTATCTCTCATTCTCAGACTTTCCTCTACCCTCCTCACACCCAACTCTGAATGGACAGAAGGCAGCAAAACCAGCAAGGGACTCTTTTTCAGCCTACAACAGCAAATACCTCACCGTTCCTCACAACAGGACTTCCTTGCACTGCAGCAGGACCAATGGAGCTCTTGACGCACAAATGGTGTCCTACAGTAGCTCTGTAAGTAGGATTTGATGTTCACTGACTTAACTCAAATGCCTTTGAGATGAGGAAGGGGCCTGAAGCTGAGTGAGCAAAGCACGGTGCACCCCTCCTGTGTGTTAATCAAATCCACCCAGAGCTGGGAAAGCGACTGTGAAAGTAAATTGATAGTACAGTCCCAGGTGGTTCAGTTGTCTCTCTCCGTGTACAGGAAGAACTAATTGCTGCAGTAGTAATCTCACCAAGCTTTTCCTAAGAGTTTGCTTTAGTCAAAATCCTTCAGAGCAAGAAAAGGGGCTTGCTATAACCTCTAGTGTAGGAAAAGGTCTGCAGGTTGATGATGAATTTGGGTGTGTCTGTGCAAACCCCATATGCCCAGGGGTTAGTGGGGGCTGGACTGGAAAGCGGAAATGTGGTGTGGCTCCAGTCTTCAGAGCAGAGCTGTTGTTAGAGGAGGCACCTCTTGGGATGTATTTGTAGTGATACATTGGCTATCAGAGGACTAGAACGAAATCATCATGAAATGCCGGTCCTACAGTTCCGTTTTCTTACTGCTATGTTTGAAGGCTTCTTGTCTTGGAAACACCACAAGAAGCAGTGAAAAGTGAGACCAAAGATAGTAATTTAAATTACTGTTTCTCACTTTTGCAATGGCTGTGAGAAAAGAGGAGAGAAAGATCCCAATAGTTCCTTCAGTGGCATTTTGGAAAATTGCAGCTTCTTTGTTTTCCTCCCTAATGAAGTCTTCTTGAGCCAGAATCTCACATGGTAAGGAGAGCAGTGCCAGTTTAGGGCCAGGAAATGTCTTCACTAAAATCTATGGGAATTTTGATTTGCACTCTGTGCAGTAGGCACTTGTAGTTGTGGGGGATGGCACTTTGCTGGCAAGAGGGACGAAAAGAGACAAGAGAGAGGGCAAGAGAGCTGTTGTTGAATCTCTTCATCCCATTGCTCTGTGTAACTCCAGCAACACCAGTTGTTGCTATGGTGCTCTCTCAGGTGGCTGGGATGTGGCAGCTGGCTAGGCACGGTAATGAACAGGAAAACCTCTGAGTGACTGTTTATGTTCTCCAACCTCCTTGTTCCATCTCAAGCTTTTTTTTTTTTTTTTTTTTTTTTTTTTTGTGCTTCTCGTTTCTGCCCACACTCTCCAATAAGGGAGGAGAGGATGCTTAGAGCTCATCTTCTCCAGAGCAGGCTAATGCACTGCCTTGTGCCAGTGGCCTGGTGCTGGTGACATCATTACTCCTGCACTCTTATAGCCTGAAACTCTCTGGGAGGGAGACTAGAAATCTGCCTCCACAAGGAGGGTGTTTCTTCACTATGGCAGAGATGGATCCAGGAGGTTTGCATGGACTGCCCGTGAGTACGACATGAAAATATATCTAATTAGGGAACAGGGAATGGCAATAAAATGCAGTTTTATATTCTGCCAGAAGGTAGTGCTGAGTGTCAGTTTAGATATGCCTAAAAGGGCTACATAAAGTGCATACACACGTGTGTATATGCATGAAGTGTGTATACAGAAAGTGTGTGGTAAGCGTAATGTGCAGAACAGATCATTCGGTGATAATTTCATGAGAGAATGAAGGATGTAGTATGCATACAAAACCAAGATTCATTTAGTGATAGGGTGACTGAAAGCTACTTTGTGGGAAACTAAGTGAAGCAAACCAACAGTCTGGGATTTATGTGTATACTTACTTACATAATAATATGGACTTTTACATAATACCTTCAAAAATTTGTGTTGTGGTAATAAATGAGAGAATTTCCATGCAGCATGCGTGGCTAGCTTTGCATTCAGGACTACCAGTATGCGTGATGGAAGGGAAGAGAAGAAACCTGTAACTGGTACCTGTCAAGATTTTGCCTGTGTAGCCGCTTATGGGAATCATAAATGTCTGGAATTAGGTTGCTTTGGATCAGGTTGACCCCGTTTGCTTGTATCTTGTTCCCCAGCCACTGGGAGGGCTGGTGTCACTCCAGTGAAAGACACTGTGGGGACCTCTGTGAAGGTTCTTATACTACAGGACTGTGCTGGGAGTGTTGGTTGGCACCAGTTTTGGAGAACTTCTGGGCTCCCTTAGTGAACGAGAAGTGCAAGTGAGTGCCCAGGTGTCAGAGTTCCACATGGGTGCTGCAGAATGGGGCACGATGGCAGGGTCAGCTTTGGAGCAGCTTCACCCCAGAAAGGTTCAGAGAGTGGAGATGAGGAAGCAGGGGTGGTCTGAGGGGGAAACTAAGTGCAATGTAGGTGATCTGAAAGATTTTAGTCATTGATTTCTTTTTGCAGTGTCACGGGTCAGTCACATGGTCTTTTCACAATACGTTAAAATACAAGTCAGCTCTCACTGCTAGCCTTCCATGGGACATACCCTTCCTAATCCCTGGTGTTTTCCAAAGTGTTTCTGTCCATCCCTGCCCTTCTTGACCTTGAACTACATTGAAGATATTTCTCTCATTCTAGCCAGGAGCAGTTTCTTGCCTTCTGACATAGTTTTTCTGCTTCCCTTCCCTGCCCTGCTTTGCTCCACAGCACATGCTTTCTTATCCCTAGTCTGTGATGTGATCCCTATTCTCACTTCTCTATCCCATTTCAAAGTGTGGGTGTCTTCTCCTCCATGGTCTGTGTATGTGCAGGACAGAGAGACAGTGTTGATTTCTCCTCTGTGCCTGCCCCTCGGGGTAGGTATAGCACGTGTTGGGATAAGGCCACTATCTCCAGCCATTTGTTTGTGGTCGGAGGAGGACTGAAGTGTGACTGAACCTGGTGTGCAGAGTGAATGTTTGTAGGTCACACCTACCCCCAGCTGACCTCCAATTTGGATTCTTCACAGCTTCACGGTCTTAAGCTGTGCCAGGGGAGGTTTAGGTTGGGTATTAGGAAGAAATTTTTTACAGAGAGAGTGATCAGATGTTGGAATGGGCTGCCCAGGGAAGTGGTGGGTTCTCTGTCCCTGGAGGTTTTTAAGATGAGACTGGATGTGGCATCAATGCCATGGTCTGGTAACCACAGCGGGGTTGGATAAAGGGTCGGACATGATGATCTCAGAGGTCTCTTCCAACCCATTTGATTCTATGATTCCATGATCCACGTGCTTGTGTGGAGACAGACCCCACACCTACCTTCTCCTTGGGCTTTTTCGGTGTCTTGTCTGTGAGACTCCTGTGTTTCTCTCCCAGATAATCAACAACTACCTGGACGGGACACAAGGAGGGGCCACAGACAAGGCACCTCCGAGTGGGATGCATTTCAGGGACAGCAAGAGGAAGGTGGACTATGTGCTAGCCTACCACTACCGCAAACGCCTCGCTCGGCCCCCGCCCGGGGTGGGCTCACCGGAGCGCACCCGCCGATCCGCCTCCTTGGCCCTGGTGTCCAACGGAGGCGCCGGGAAGGGCCGTGTGGACAATGGCCAGCGAGCCCCGCAGGAGTGGCTGGGGCTGCCGGGGGTGGAGGGGATCGCCCTGAGCCCGCTGGACGCCCTGGAGGAGGAGAAGCGGCTGCAGCGGGAGGAGTACGAACGCAACCTGGTGGAAGCGGGGCTGGAGATAGAGAAAGACCCTGAGGTAAGAGGGGGAGACTCGAGCCTCGTGCCTGGCACTGGGTGTCCCGATGGGAATGGCCACTTTGGTGTCAGAGGTGGCCACATGCAGGACGTGGCCATGGCTGGGCCAGGAGCCCAACTGTGGCTTCATTCCTGCCTCGCATCAGTGTTAACTGAGAGGCAAATCACACCCGTGCCGTTCCTTAAAAATTGCTGCTTAAAAGCATCTCTTTAATAGATCTTAAAAATAAATATATGCTAAATGTCTCTTAAAGATATGCTGCTTTCCTCATAACACATCCTCGCTTGCTCCTGCACTGTCATTTCTGCAGCCACAGAAAGTGTGGGATGTCCTGGAGATGTGTCTCATGGCCAGCTTGAGGAGCTGGTCCTGAAGACAGTTTGTTGCCGCTGAACAGTGGTTCAGTATTGAACATCCCCAGCGAGGGATCTCCAGAAATATGTTGCACATGCTATTAAATATATATATTATATGTTTTATATGTATTATATATATTATTTATACATGCCCAAAATACAGTGTGAAGCCAAGAAGATGCCAGGGATGTTTCTGTGTTGCTGAAAAAATCCTGGGTGTTATTGTTGTTGCATGTGCTATTGAGTAGCAATTTCAATCTTACTTCAGCAGAAAACATATTTCTTTATCTGTTGTTCTTATGGAATGCAGGAAACGCGCTTTTCTTATATATATATATGTATAAATACATTAAAGTATCGATAAAAAGAAGAAAATATCTCTTCAGTACTTTGCTGGAACACAAAGCACTGACACTTCCGGTTTCCTCGGAAGAACGCGGTGATTTTCAGCGTGTCTCAGTTTTCTTACCAGCCGTGTGTAAGTTCCATGTCCTTTCTTTGTTCCATCCATGAAATCAACAGCTCCTGTGCTGCAGCAGGAGAACCTCCCAGACTCTGATGTTTTTCTTCTCCCACAAGTGCATGGTGTTGCCTGGATCTATGGCCATGTCAGCTGGGAGCTCTGGTTGGGTTACATGAGCACAGGTCTTCCAAATCCCATGTTGTTGCACTGAGTGCTGTGCTCTCCCTCTGCATCTCTTTGAAAGCCATGGATATCTACATCCATTGGAAGGAAGTCCCTGCTGGGTTCTAGTTTTAGGTCCTCATTTTGTTACACCAAACCTGAGTAACTTGGGTGCTGAGAACTTACAGCTCGTGTTGCTTCCAGTGCATCCAGTCAACACTTCCAAAACGTGGAGCAAATCACAGATTGTGCCTGAAAATTTGAGTTCGACCGACTGGGCATAGTGTGAGCATGTTAAATCACTGGCAGGGGTAGAAAGAAATAGAAAAGCCTTTTTACTCTGAACATTTTCCTTGTTTAATTTGCTGAGTTGCAGGTGGCTCTGTGTTGTATTTCACTGCACAGCCTGGCTAAGCCATCCTTGCACTGAAGAGAAAAAAGTGATCTCAGATCCTGATTCTTTTGTGCTGAACATTTGGGTTATGGTTCAATACATGAATGTCTTGCTGCTATGATTTTTATAACCAAGTTTCATAAAACCCATGAGAAGAGGGTTTTTTGGAGACTTTTTTCAGTTCTGAATTTCATCAGAACCCAAAAAGTCTAGCAGGAGATTTGGATTTGATTATTTGACTCATTACTTACCCGCAGTCCAGCTGGATACAAATTCTGGTTCAGCTCTTTTCCAAGTGATGACATATGCTCTTAAATAATATACAAAGTGATAAATGATGTTGTAGAGTGTTGATCAAGAAAAAACCTTTTGTCACAGTTTTCCTTATGAAGGGGAAAATGCTTTTTGTGAATGAACGGGGAAGTTCTCAGGAAACTATTCGCTGATCAGTTCTTTAATGAGAAAAAAATTGTTTGACTTTGAAAATTACAAAAAATGTAATTCCATCACTTCTCTGTGTATGTACAGAGTCACTCCTGTGCCCTCCCTTTGCCTGTCCCAACACATAAGCTGTCTAATCAAAAGGGGAGAGTGTTTTTCCTCCAGAATCTCCTGAGAATACTGGAAGGGACTATGCATTATCCTTTTTCTTCCCTGCCCATGACATGTGGCTTTTACTTCCTTTTCTTTTTCTCACTTCACTGTTTTTTTCCCCCTCTGTTAGTTAATTCCTGTTGGAACATGCTGAATGTTCTTGCTGTGAATTTCATAGAAAATGCTGATTAGGAACATGTGAAGGGGACAGCTGGCCTTATATGTTGATTAAAATTGTATGTTGAGCTGATATGAGAGCAATTTCTGATTTTTATTCGTGGGAAAAATATGTGTCTGTAAGTTCATTAAACTCAGAACAGCCTTAAAACACCAGGTTTTTTGGTTTTATTTTTGTTCTGGCATAGTGGGAATTTCCATGATGCTTGTAAAGATTTGGTGTTGTTATGGTTGTTATATGCCAAATAACTACTGACAAACATCTTTCTCATTTGTATTGTCAATTCAGTGTGTCAAAGAATAGAGAAAACAAGTGAAGATACATAGGTTGTGTGTGGGGAGAAGTGGATTACTCTTTCCTGAATTTGTGGAAAATAAGATTATGATCTCTATAACCACCCAGTTATTATCGGTGAATTAAGGACTTTTTGACTAATTTTTCAACTTCCTAATAACTTTCTACCATTTGGTATTGCTGTCCTTTAGACAAATTGTTTTCTCTTAATACAACTGTTTTCTTGGTTTGTGGTGGGTTTTTCTGTTTTGTTTTGTTTTGTTTTGGTTTTTTTCACCCTGTTTTTAAACTGAGATTATATTTCTTGTATCCAAAGCAAAGTGCATCAGTAATGGGGCTTGAAGTTGAAGGTTACAAGTTGCTCCTCTTTTGTGTGGCGTTGAATACTCGTAATGATGGTGGTCATAATGAGATTTGACAACCTTCTTACTGTGCTCCCTGGTGAAGTCACACCTCACCCACAGCATGTCTTCATGTATTATAAAAAATACTGCCACCATCAACTTTCAGTCTCGATGTGCTGTGTGTCAGGGATCAGAAGTGGCAGACCAGGTTCAAGGAGCAATTTGGTTGGTTATCTCTTCAAATCAGAACATTTGGGTGGTCCAATGAAAGCAACTGAAATTTGGGTAATTTAGGGTTATGTGGAACTGGTATTTCATGGAAAGAAGAGGAAACTCCTCACTTCTGATGACAGCAGCATAAGAAACTACTGGTTTGCACAGCTTGCCGTGGGTTAAAATAGCGTTCACATCTGTGGCTGGCCTGTTTGACCAGTCTACAAAGTTAAAAGGTTAGATAAAACAAACCTGGTAGCACTCTTGAATGTACCCTCAAAAACTCCATCTCAATTCCCAGGAGAGGCAATAAATACCCTGGATATTGCAGGCAGTTTTGGAATTGATTTTTTTTTTTTTACATTTTATTTTTTTATTTGTTCCTGGGGAAACTGTTGTGTTTTACCTAATGTGGAGCACCAGTAGTTCCCTTAAACTTGCATTATGGCAAAGCATAATAGGCACAGAACAAGAAGAGGCTGGAGATGCACCTTGGCATCTGGACGAAGTAGGATAACTTTTGAGCACATTGGAAACGATTCTGTGATTCTGAATGTGCTTTGCTAAAAAGCAATTAGGAAACAAAAAATTACTTCAAGGGAAAAACGATGACAGTTCTAAAACTAAGAAACTCATTTAATCTGAATTTTAGAGCTAGCATCGTTTTGACAATGCCTCATTAAACTCCCTTGATGCATTACACTTCAAGGGAAGGAAGTCCTTAAGGTCCTCAGTGTGTCAGCTTGTGCAGCACTGTTAATAATACTATTGATGGTGATGGTTGTGGTTGGATTTTCCTTCTTCACATTCCAAGGCGTGGTTTTGAATTTTTGTGGGGAAAAAAAATGCACAAACTTAAAAACCAAACCTGCCAAACAAACCTCCCAACACCCCCCCAGCCTGAACCAAAGAAATGCTTATAGTGCTGCAGCTACGTTTTATTTATGGGATTAAATTTACACTATTTTGTTGTACTAAGGTGCTCCCCACTTGTCGGTGGGAAAAGGCTTTGTCTTCTGCCAGCTAAAAAGCAGAAAAGTAGCCAAAATAATAGAATAGATATTCCTTAAATTAGTAACAATTAAAAACCTGAAAAAAAAGTGACGTCTTCCAAAATCAACGTCATTTTTGGATAATCCCAACAAAAACATCTCATGCCTGTACTGCATGTCAGGCGTCTTGCAGGTACTCAGTGTGAAAGCTGTAGTTGTCTCAAAATATTAATTCCTGTAAAGTGCAGAGGAAATCTTAATATTAGCTAACATGAATTTTAAAAGGGTAGGGAAATTTGAGTCCAAGACCTTTATCCATGTTAATGAATGCCTCCCAAAGCCAATGAGAATGCACACAGAATAATGTAGTATTGAAAGCAGGCTGCGGTCTTTTGTGCTCCAGGTCTTTGGACTTTGTATTTCAGTCCCTCAGCACTCAGAACAAGGCAATACTGCTTTGGGGAGCCAATTATATAAATATTTGATGCATATTTCTCAACGACTCTTGTTACAGAAACATTAATTAGCTAAAACATGTTCTGCTCCTGTATGTTACTTATATGGGGCTGAAATGTAATACACAGCTCTTATAAAATTAAAGTTGAACAGGCAAGGCAAGGCTTTCAGTGATAGGGAAGTGAATGCGATGAAAATATTGACAAGTTGATGAACTATTTAAGAGGAAATTATGTCTCCACTTTAGAGAGGATTTTGGAGTAGCCCCATGGGAGTTAGGTGTGATTCAATCAGCATTAAAATAATGCTCCATGATAAAAGGTGGTGAGGTAAAATGGCTCTGCTGTCAAAGCTGGAAAGTCCATATTATGAATCCTGTCTTTTAATGATTGTGTTGCGACTCAAATGGATGAATGGGCAGACAGACTCACTCTGTGTATTTTAATTACCAGCCAGACACTTAATGCTCAGCTATGAGGTACCTTAGTCAAAGTGGCTTCTGAGGGATTTAGGGAAAATTGAAAAGATGTACAAAAATCACCTGTGTGCTATCAATAATATTTATAAAGCTCTTGGGCCAACAATGGCAAAGGTAATCAGTTTTCTCTAGACTGGAAAACGGAGGCATCAATATCCTGAAATTCAGATGGTGGTAGATTTGGAGTGTACATTCTGGTTGGGCCAGAAGCATCCTAGTTTTACATGCATTTTTTAAATAATGATGTTTCTATCAGACTTGCTTGGTAGAAGTGGCCAATAGCCTCCTTAATTTGTCTTAATTTCTCTGTGTCCTGTATTGAGTTCTGTCCCCTGCTGGAAGAACTACCACCATTTCTGGGTGGAGCCCCCAGAAATGGCTTTGTCCATCTGTCGGGGCACAGCAGGATGCTTGCAGGATAGGGAGTGAAAAGTAACAAGAGTAACAAAATCAGACGCTTGGCTTATTCACAGACGATTCCCTGAAAACAAGTTTTAATTATCAGTGGTCTTGTTTGCAGCAGAAGTTTTAATCTGCAAATTAAATCCACGGGGATGGTCTGAAGCCCTGAGGGATGTCACAGTGCGCTGGTGACGCTGCTGTAGACAGAGTGCCTGTGGAGGAGGCTGAAGTAGTGATAATTTCTGTAAGCTGGTCAGGCCAGTGCAGCTTGAATAGTAGTAGTTTCTGGGAAATAAAGTAGTAAAATATGAGACAGTTTAGGGATTTTGGTCCTGGGATTTGTTGCTTTTCTGAAATGTTAAAGGACAGAAGTCACGCTGCTGTTGATTGGGGTGCTGTTACTCCCCCAAACTGCTGCCCCATGCGCCTCAACCTGTTCTTTGTCAGAGTAAGACATCTTGAATTTCACAATTTCTTTTGTAGGGAAAAAGGGACTTTCTTTGCTTTCCTATCTCCAGGCCACTGCCTGCTTCGTCTATAGCAGCAAACAGCCCTCCAGGTATCTCTGATGCCAAAGGCGTGCTCACTTCTGCATTTCTGCTGATTGGATAACTACTCTGGGGTTTTGCCAGTTTTTTAGAGGCACTGCTGGTTAGCCATGATTTCATACATCATGGAAAGGGAAGCAGGGAGGTCTTCCTGCAACTCCTTTGCATAAATAAGAGTGCTGAGGATCCTCCTTGGGAGTGGATGCATCACTGTAGATAAGTGCTCCCTGTTTTTAATACGTTGATTTATACATACATAGATTAATTTGTGTGCCAGTTCATGTTGTTGTTATAAAAGAGCTGAGCTAAGATTGTGCCTCTCTGTTCTTTTCTCATGTCTTTTTTTTTTGTCCTGTAAGGAAACAGATTAAAAGGCACTCCATGAAGTGTCATTCACCAGCTTCTCCCATCTCAGATTCAGGAGTGGATTCCTGCAGAGAAAAGGCTGGGTGGAATCTGGCTAGAAATTAGTCTTTGGAAGGATAGGACTGTTGTGTGGGAAAACACCAACTGTTCGCGTGTGTGGGGAGTGAGGGGGTGGAATTTGCTCTCTTTTAGCAGATCCAGGGAAAGGTAATGTAAATAATGACTCAGGCCTGTGGGATTCTTGTGTAGTTTGAAATCTTTTAAGGTCTTCTTGTTTTACTGATTACTCTGATGGCTGTGCGTGTCATCCTGCCCAAATTTGAGTTATTATTAGAAGATCTGTTGCTCATGATACTATGCCTAGACAGGCAAGCATATTCATGCAGGAAGTGAGACACTGTAAGGAAGGAGTTATTCCCTTCCAGGTGCACAACAAGATATTTTACGCTGTGTACAATTTCAAGCGTTATATGGTATATGAGAAGGAGAAATTTTCGAGTAAAAACTGGATTCATATCCAAGATGTTAAGCATGGACAGTGAAGTGGTCTTTTAAAGAAAAAAAAAAGAGTAATTTCCCCTCAGAAACCAGCACACCCTCTTCAACACAAACTGGTTTTTGCATCCTTTGCAGACCTAAGTTCTAGGAAGGGGCTGAGCTCCAGCGACCCAGTAGTAGTTTCTGTGGATGAGCACATATTTGGTGGGGGGAAGCTGCCACAGAAGGAAAGATTAATTAACTGTGCCACATGCCCACATCCTGAAAAACAAAGGAAACTGTGATACCCAAGCGACGTAGAAGTTGTAATCACGTTGTTTTCAAGGTGTCTTTGCCAGTCGTGACAAAGTCTATTAAATCATAGGGCAGGGCAAATAGTTCAAAACTGTATCAATCACTGTTCCAGCTGTTCCAGGTCAGCAATTGTTTTGTCCCAAACAGAACAACAAGGAAAGAAAATTATTTAGCAGACTGGCATCAGGCTGCACAGTTTTCCCATTAACGTTAGAGGGAGTTTGGTGACTAAATCCCCATGCACAGCATGGAAAATTTACCATTTGGGATGGGTTCTCTCCTTGATACCCAGTTCTGATGAATGTGTCCACTCCAGTAAATCACTTCTATGTGTACAGGTATGTGCTCATGGTGATAGGCCAGAGAATAAATAATATTAGAGCTTATTAGATTTATGCAATATTGTGCTGTATTCTGTGATATTCTGTAATTTCCATGCAGTTATTCCAGGTTACTTTTAATGTAACAATGATTTAATCACCTGAAAGCAAACAGTTCGACAAAATTATTTATTTTGAACTGGTGCATGGATTTTTATTTGTTGTTTTTTTTGTGGGACTTCTCATTTCTGGTTGGTTGGGAGTTTTTGTTTATTTGTTTATGGAAATGGTGGATATTTTTGCTTTAGGCTTAATACTCAAGCTCTGCCATCTAGGAATTAATTCATCCATTCCCTGCTGGCTTCTCCTGTCAATGCTTGGATCTCTGTAATCATTTTATAACATTATAGAATCACTAAAATGGTTGAGACCTATATACTATATATTTTAAGGAAATGCTTAAGGTGTAGTTAGATGATCTTGGAATTTCACAAGGTGTCTAGTGGTAAAACAAATGAGCAAAACTTGTTTGAGAGGGAATGACCTACCTTCATTCAGGGGGGAAACAAATGAACAGTTTTGTAGACTGATATTCCTTCTTGTCTTTGGAAAACAACCACCTTTCTAGGGGGAATATAAGGACACCACTTATAAGCATTCTCCTGACAATGTAGAGGTGACCATTATTTTCCATAGGTTGGTGCCAGTGTTGAGTGCACTGGAAGAACACCAACATCTTTCTCTTCCAGAGGAGCACAGTGCACTTCCCTTAGACGTGGCGTAATTTTACCAGTGGGGACATGGGGAATTTCTCTGCAGGCTTTGTCTACATGTCCTCCAAGCTCAGTCATGGTTTAGCTGGATTAATTTAGTAATACAATGAAAAATTAGCATCTCAGAGATATAGAATATGTATTCAAGATCTTGCAAATACTTAAGGATTCCAAGCTGACATCTCCGAAGTGGTAGTTCAAACTACTGTTATTTTTCTTTAAGCCCCTAAAAATGGGGAAGAATATCCCTCCCCATCCTATAACTTAGGACTCTTCCTCAAATCGCTCAAAGTCTGCTCCCATTGAAACTGGTCACAGGATGTGAAGGATTACTTGTCTTTCCTAATGCTTTGAAACAAAGTTTCATCTCCATGCATGTTCTGTAGGTCACCTTTAGTTTTTCAGGGTTTAGTTTTTCTGGATTTATGTGTAATTGTTTCTATCCCTTGCTCAGCTCACCTCTATTATCCTCACTCATTTTTAAGTTGTAAAGTCCCAATGCCTGACTTGGACACTGCTGGTGTTCCTGTTCTTTTTACTGCTCTCATATTCCATGCTTCATTTTACAGGCCTTGAATAAGCACTGTTTACTTGCCTCTCAAGATTTGCACATGTTCAACTGCCACTGAAACCTGTTAGGTCATCAGGACAAGGTAATGTCCTAAAGATAGTGTACCCTTGGAAGGTCACTGGAGAGCTTCTGCATCCTTTCATTGTGCACACTCGGATTAGTGGGACCCATGAAATTTTATATGATATTTTTTGTTATGTAGGTGTACTTTCAGGCTTTGCAGCACAGCTCAAAGTGCCCTGTAGCTCTGGCAAGCCTGCCTGCTTGTCACAGGTCTCTGTGAGTTCACTGGATAATGTTAACTCCCCACCTCCAGTGGCCCTGCTCTCAGCTTTCACAGGTCAAAGCACGGTAACCGCTTCACCTCACCAGTGCTTGCCCTGCTCACCTAACTCTGGCCTCTGTGTATTCACTGCTCTACCTTCACACCAGTCTCCTGCAGGACTGCCTGCCTGCCCACCACAGACCTCTGCCCTTCCCAGAAGATTCTGTTTCTGTCCATGATGCTCTTTCTTCTCCATATCCTATACCCGTAGCAGTCCTGACACTCCTTGAAGTGACTGTGAGTTTTTCTTTGGTCTGTCCTTCTTTTGTCCTTTTCTTTTGTCAGCCCTTCACCATTCCCTGATGTCCAGCAGTTGCAGACATGAACTCATAATGCCCAAGACACCTCAGAAAAATCTGGGGACTGCTACATGCACAAGGACTTCATACTTCACAACTGCTTCCCTCTCAAAGACTGCCGTGCAAAGTTTTGGTCCTCCCTTATTCTCTCCTGTTTAAAAGTAAAACGGTCCTTATGAAACAGCTCACCTGAAGCTGGCAAAGTTTGGCTTTAGCCAGGCACCAAAGTTTGCTCATTAGAGGACTTGCTTTACTTTTCAACTGTTCTGTTGCATGAGGCATTTGAGAGCACCACGGTAACGACGCAGGTCACAGCTTGCACCGCAGGGGACCCCAGTTTGTTTTTCACCTGTGAGCCACAGTTCACCAGTGACGCTCCTGGAAAGTATTTGTTGGTTTGGGGATGTTTTGTCACATCTGGCCACCAACTGGCAAGTCCCTTCACAGAAAAGTCAACACAAAAAATGCTTCAATAAGATCCAGCTGTAAATCGTTGGTAATTTCCAGCTCTTCATAATGCTCTACGAGTATTATCAGGTGCAGGACAAAACCCACCTGTCAGGTGACTTGATGGATTATGTTATTAAAGACAGCTCGTCTTAGTATTAAAAAGTAGGTGTTCTTTTATAATGTAGTGATTTATATCATTGTAACTACCCTGTAGTCATGTACTGTGCTCCTTGTAATTCTCAACTTCCATTATTTCATAAAAGTTGCAAATGTAATTATAAGGTAAAAGCAATTTTGTTATTGTGGTAGAATTTTAAGTACTGTGAAAGAGCTACTGATAGGGAGCTCTAAAATCTACTCTTACACTTGTACATCAGTGGTAATTGTCGAAGAAAATAATTGGCATATAATTACGGAGCACTCCAGTTGTAATTAAAATCCCAATATTAAGTGTAGCCAAGGAACTGTGTATCAAAAGCTGTAAGCCAAATGCAGGAAGTGAGGGAATGGGCATCATCCTGCTACCTGGACCCCTGGAAAAAGATGGGAAGGTGCAAGAAATGTAAGAGCAGAATCACACCATTGGTAGGTTGGAAGGGACCACAGTGGGTCATCTGGTGCCACCTCCCTGCTCCAGCAGGGTCATCCCAGAGCACGTGGCACAGGGTTGTGTCCAGACAGCTCTGGAATATCCCCAGTCAGGGAGACTCCACACCCTCTCTGGGCAATCTGTTCAGTGCTCGGTCACTGCACAGCAAAGAAGTTCTTCCTCATGTCCAGCTGCAACTTGCTGGGCATCAGTTCCTGCCCGTTCCTCTTGTGCCATTGCTGGGCACCCCCGAGCAGAGCTTGGTCCATCCTCTGCCCCCTCCCTGCAGACACTGACCCACATGGATGAGGTCCCCTCTCAGTGTCTCCTCTGGAGGCTGAACAGCCCCAGCTCCCTCAGCCTTTCCTCCTCAGGGAGATGCTCCAGTCCCTGAATCATCTCTGCAGCCTCTGCTGGACCCACTCCAGGAGCTCCATGTCCCTCCTGTCCTGAGGAGCCCAGGACTGGACACAGCACTCCAGATGTGCCTCACAGGGATGAATGAAGGGGCAGGATGACCACTCTTAACCTGCTGGCATTTCCTTAGTACAAAGCGAGGTGCTCTTTCAAGTACAAGGAGGACAGAATAAACTCCTGTTGCCTAATACTCTCCATGTCCAAGTGCCTGTGGTCAGATATGTGCTCGTATGTCAGTATGTAGGGGTAGGTGCCTTTGAAGAGCAAAGATCATCCTGACTGTCAGCTGACTGTAGCACTAACAGCTGTATTTATTATAGCCTACCTCTTAGAAATTAAAAAAAATTAGTTAGTAATCACAAAATAAACACCAATAAATGATGTAGAATATTCCAGTTATTAAATATTGCTTGCCAATATCTTTTGTTCGGTTGATGGGAAAAGGGGCACTACTTACATAAATTTGCTAGTTTTTTTTCTCCAGTAAGCTGTGTTTGACAAATACGTCATGATCACACATTGATCTTATACCTGTTCACTACAGGCAGGCAAAGTGTGCAGGAGTGGAAATGGAAATGTGAAAAGCCCAAATGTGGTGGGAGCAGGAGGAGAAGGTTTGAATGCCAAAGCAGTTTCCCTGGAGGCTCAGTATTCAAGCAGGGGTTTCTGATTTGGATTATATAACTGTGCGTATGTATACTTTGCATATCTATCTATCTATACGTATATATATATCTATCTATACTAACATGTGGACTTAAGGGGAATTAAGTCACTTTTTAGACTTTTCAGAGTTGCATAAACTTGTGTATGTATTTGTGCTTTTAGTCAAAAGGAAGCATTGCAATTAGTTGTATTTTTTTTTTGTAAACCCTCTCTATAAATATTTGAAAAGTGCTAACACGTGTTGCAAATATTTAGTTAGGAGTCTTTGTTAAAACAAAATTTAAGAAAGCTCTAAAATCATAATATCCTACCAGTATTAAGAGGTCATTTTGTATATGTGTGAATGTCCCAGTTGAAACCCGCTTCAGCCAAAACATCTGTTCAGTTATCTGTGATTGATGTGGGAATTTTTTGGCAAAAGCCCCACTCAATATTTTTAATAGTGAATGCTAAACTTAAAGTTATATTTATAATTTTTCACATCATGTGCAAAAGTTATATAACCAGATCTGGATCTATGTGGTTACTGCTATTTATACTACTGTTGTGGTGTACAACAGATGAGAATCCAGCGTGTTCCAAATAAAAACAGAAGAAAAAGATGGATTCTGAATTATTATAATTATTTGTAATTTGAGTGTAAGAATAGAGCAGAGTGGCCAAGATAAACTGTGGTGTGAATACTGTTCATGTATGTAACACTTCTCCAGCCATGCCAGCTGTGAGGACAGTGAATATTTTTTTATGTATATATATATATATATATATATATATATAAGTTTGCTA